>CM067360.1:9374646-9407922 GCA_034401795.1 Chaetoderma sp. LZ-2023a | reverse complement strand
GTAACCAGGTATCTAAGTTTAGTTGCAATAGGCTTAACCAATCCGGAAATATAAGGCGAGAGGTTTTGCTAAACGCAAAAACTTAATATTGAAAAAGCAGAGTTCTGTATCAAGGTCAGTGACCTTGACCTTTGACCTTGTGACTCCAACATCACCATGCCGCTTCCTAACATTATAGGTAACCATGTATCTAAGTTCAGTTGCAATAGGCTTAACCAATCTGAAATATAAGCTGAAAAGTTTTGCTAAACGCAAAAACTTAATGTTGAAAAAGCAGAGTTCTGTATCAGGTCAGTGACCTTGACCTTTGACCTTGTGACTCCAACATCATCATGCTGCTTTCTAAAATTATATGTAACCATGTAGCCAAGTTTAGTTGCAATAGGCTTAACCAATCCTGAAATATAAGCCAAGAAGTTTTGTTAAACGCAAAAACTTAATGTTGAAATAACAGTTCTGTATTATGGTCACAGTGCCTTTGACCTTTGACTTTGTGACCCCAACAGCATCATGCTGCTTCCTAACATTATAGGTAACCATGTATCCAAGTTCAGTTGCAATAGGCTTAACCAATCCTGAAATATAAGCTGAGAGGTTTTGACCCATAACGTTGAAAGCATGATGCCTGCATCAGCGTGCTGCTTCCTTTCGATGTATACCTCCATGTATTCAAGTTTGGTTCCAATTGTATCAGGCATTGCTGAGATATAAGACAATAACTTCTGTTTAACGCAAAAACTTAACGTAAAATATTAACAAAGATTATACTGTAACCTTTGACCCCTGTAACCTTGACCTCATGACCTTTTTATCGGCGGGCTGCTTACTTTTGATGTATATTACCATGCACCCAAGTTTGGTTGCAATTGGATCAGGCATTGCTGAGATATAAACTTAACGCCGCCGGAAAAGTGATACCTATGTCTCGATCCTGCTTCGCAGGCGAGACAAAAACGGTCGTAAATCTGTATTCACAAAAAGTGACAATGACGTAAATTAGCCCAACTATTGGCGTAACTTATGACTGCTATGTACCACGTGAAAGTCTAAAGAACACGTAACTTTGGCAACACAGCAGCCGGTGAACGAATTTAGAAAAGCGAATTTACACTTATCGAGCTACGATAAACTACCAAAACATGAGATTTTTGTTAATTTAATTACTGGTTTGAATGATCTTAATTAGATGTAAATCATGTAGGTATATTGTGCATTATTTCCGCCATTCAACCTGTTATTTGTACATCCACGTGCGTAATTCACGTCACCATCATCACCGATGGATTGAATAGTTTACAAAATATTCCTAATATTGTCCATGATAAGCGCATGTTAACCCTTTAATCCTCAAATTTGTTCAAGAATAGTATTTCCATTTTGTTATAGAAAATATTCATTTGCAGACAGAGAAGATTATTTTTTTAATATTTCGCTGGAATTACTGGCTCTGTTGTCTGTTACCGAGCCAGTCATTCCAGTGGTAAATTTTCAAAAAAAGTCTTCTCTTGGTCTGCATATCGCCATTTGACAGGAGCACTGCAGTGACTGGTGTGTTTACTGGCGCCTGGGTGCCAAGGGTTAAAGATTGATGCTATAAATTGTCAATTCTTGAGTCACGTTACATCCTAGGCCACACGTGACCTTAGACATTTTCTCACAAAAACAAGGCATGTGCCTAGGCATACGTCCTCTGCAAATTAAATACATATTTATTTAATGGTAGTTTTAGATTGAAGCATATTGATGATTTATCGCATACTATACTTATCTGTCAAATAAGCATAGGAACAGGGGTAGTGGTGGGGTAAGGGAAGCTCAGGGTTTTCTCTCCCATAGTGTTTCCCTATAGCGACCGTTAGGTTTTGACCCACAAATAGTTACGCCCAACACACTCCAAACCCCCGAATTCCCGCTCAAAAAAATTAGCTTTTCGCAGCATTGTAACTACGGTAATACAGATTTTGATAGAGCTGTCAGATTCATCAACGTCGTCTGCACCTCCGCGTTCTTGGCACAACGACGATTTGCGCATTCATGCATTTATTTACGACAAAAACGTCTATCTTCGTGCATCCCGGTTAAGTCAAAGACATAAATGTGATGGCGTAGCTTATGCCAGGCGGAGTGGCGTAGCCAGGTTTTGACGTCAGGGGGAGCGTGGTATAAAAAGGCGCACTTGAGCGAGGACTAAAAAGGCGCCACCCCGCATACCAATTAGGCGTCGGAATCTGCTTAAATTTATTTAATAAAAAGAAAATAGCATCCCAGCGTTGCCAAGTATTTTATTCTACCGAGAAAGTAGCGTGAATTCTATTATTCTTTGTATTGTCTTGATGTAACGTAATTAAAACAAAAAGTCTCAATATAGCGATGAACAAGCATGACAAGAAGACATTAACAACGTTGTAAATTCAAATAGTTATAATTTTCAATGTAGATTCACTTGTTAAAGGTGGCTTGGGATTTGGGACGTCCAGAAACTTGTATGTGTTACGGACATGATTTAGGCGCCACATTTGGGAAGATTGCTCAGGGGTGGGGGGGGGGGGGGGGGGGGGGGGCCGACCGCCCACTCCCCCCCCCCCGCACTCCTCACCCCAATTGAAAACGGACTGAGTGTTGTACGAATTGTATGTCTTTACTAAGCCGCAACAGCGCCATGTCAAATTAGTTGCAAAATATTCAACAGCTTACCAGTATAGTTTTCTGGAAAATGATAGGCAGGGAGTTCAGGGATCGATCGATCCCAACGCGGGCAAAGTGTGGGTCCAGGTTAGCTAAAGATAAGCGAGGCATATCTAGAATTGGATTTCTCCATTGCCCGAGAAATGCAGGTAACTATGTATTACTGACATACACCATACACATGCGCTCTGTACGTACATATACTAAAGCAGTGTTCTCACTAGAGACTTAATCAGGAATAGCGCCGTACTGAATGGTATGGCGTTATTCCTGATTAACTCACTAGTGAGAACACGGCATAAAGATTCGTGACGGTATGAACAGACGGAATGTGTTTACTGTCGAAGAAGTTGATATGTCAGGTCATTGGTCAGTCTGTTGGTCTGTCAGTCTGCTAAATCTTTTGAAATTTCTGACACAACTGCCTTTGTCGTAACTCCACGGATAGCGCATCGCACCTGTAGAATACAGTAAAGGAATCACAAATGGGGGGGGGGGGGGAATCACGCACGCACATATTCCCCCATATAGCTACAGATCCATCAGAAAGTCAAGCAGTGAGGTCTTACACTCTGTCACCTGTTGTGAGACGATAGATCAATCCGGAATACGTGAGCTAGTCGCTTCAGCAGGCTATTCGCGCGCTACTCACACACGCTATATCTGGATACATTCCTTTCAAACACCAGATTTTATTCTAATCAATAAACAGTATTTCGTAAGGTGTTTATACGGGTCTAAAGTGGCTTATTAAAGTGCATGTATGCGTACGCGCGTGCGTGTGTAAGTTAGATGTCCTGATTGCGTACTGGCTAGGGATTTGTTGAACCAATACACACTATAGAATTATTAATGGTCTATGTATTTCTATTCCATCATGTAGAGAATCCGATTTATTTTTTTGAGTATGTTAATCGGCATCCATGTGTGATATAGCTTAAAGAGATGCTGTGATGTTAGTGTCGTGGCAGTATCATCGTTTTATTGTCCTGGTAGTATCATGGTATTGTCGCCATAGAACCATGGAATTGTCCTGGTAGTATCATGGTATTGTCGCCATAGAAGCATGGTATGGTCCTGGTAGTACCATGGGATTGTCGTGTCAGTATCATCATAGTATTGCCCTGGTAGTACCATGGTATTGTCGCCATAGAACCATGGTATTGTCGTGGTAGTACCATGGTATTGTCGTGGTAGTACCATGGTATTGTTGTGGTAGTACCATGGCATTGTTGCCATAGAACCATGGTATTGTCGTGGTGGTACCATGGTATTGTCGTGGCAGTACCATGGTATTGTCGTTGTAGTACCAGAATATTGTCGTGGTAGTACCACCTATTGTCGTGGTAGTACCATGGTATTGTCGTGGTAGTACCATGGTATTGTTATGGTAGTACCATGGTATTGTCCTGGTAGTACCTAGGTATTGTTGTGGTAGTACCATAGTATTGTCCTGGTAGTACCTTGATGTTGTCGTGGTAGTATTTCCTTTTTTGAGCGGTATTTTAATCGGCATTCTGTGACATGTGTAATATAGCCTAAAGAGATGCTGTGATCGTATTGTCGTGTTAGTACCATGGTATCGTCGTGGCAGTACCATGGTATTGTCGTTGTAGTACCAGAATATTGTCGTGGTAGTACCAATGTATTGTCGTGTTAGTACCATGGTATTGTCGTGGTAGTACCATGGTATTGTCATGGTAGTACCATGGTATTGTCCTGGTAGTACCTTGGTATTGTTGTGGTAGTACCATAGTATTGTCCTGGTAGTAGCTTGGTATTGTCGTGGTAGTATTTACTTTTTTGAGCGGTATTTTAATCGGCATTCTGTGACATGTGTAATATAGCCTAAAGAGATGCTGTGATCGTATTGTCGTGGTAATACCGTGGTATTGTCCTGGTAGTACCTTGGTATTGTCCTGGTAGCACCATGGTGTTGTCGTGGTAGTACCATTGTATTGTCGTGGTAGTAACATGGTATTGTCCTGGTAGTACCATGGTATTGTCCTGGTAGTACCTTGGTATTGTCGTGGTAGTACCATGGTATTGTCGTGGTAGTACCATGGTATTGTTGTGGTAGTACCATGGTATTGTCGTGGTAGTACCATGACATTATCGTGGTAGTACCGTGGTTTTGTCGTGAGAGTACCATGGTATTGTCGCGGTAGTACCATGGTATTGTCGTGGTAGTACATTGTATTGTCGTGGTAGTACCATAATACCGTCGTGGTAGTGCCATGGTATTGTCGTATTAGTACCATGGCATTGCGCTGGTAGTGCCATGGTATTGTCGCCATAGTAGCATGGTATTGTCGCCGTAGTAGCATGATATTGTCGTGGTAGTACCATGGTATTGTCGTGGTAGTGCCATGGTATTGTCGTAGTAGTACCATGGTATTGCCGTGGTAGCATCATGGTATTGTCGTGGTAGGACTATGGTGTTGTCGTTGTGGTACCATGGTATTGTCATGATAGTACCATGGTATTGTCGTAGCAGTACCATGGCATTGTCCTGGTAGTACTATGGTATTGTCGTAGTAGTACCATGGTACTGTCCTGGTAGTACCATGGTATTGTCGCCATAGTACCAGGGTATTGTCGTGGTAGTACCAAGGTATTGTCGTTGTAGTACCATGGTATTGTCCTGGTAGTATTGTCGTGGTAGTACCATGGTAGTGTCTTGATAGTACCATTGTATTGTCGTGGTGGTACCAAGGTATGTCGTTGTAGTACCATGGTATTTTCCTGGTAGTATTGTCGTGGTAGTACCATGGTAGTGTCTTGATAGTACCATGGTATTGTCCTGGTAGTACCTTGTTATTATCCTGGTAGCACCATGGTATTGTCGTGGTAGTACCATGGTATTGTCGTAGTAGTACCATGGTATTGTCGCCATAGTAGCATGGTATTGTCGTGGTAGTACCATGGTATGGTCGTGGTAGTACCATAGTACCGTCGTGGTAGTACCATGGTATTGTCGTGGTAGTGCCACGGTATTGTCGTTGTAGTACCATGGTATATCTGTGGTAGTACCATGGTATTGACCTGGTAGTACCGTCGTGGTAGTAACATGGTATTTTCTTGGTAGTACCATGGTATTGTCGTGGTAGTACCATGGCGTTGTCGTTGTAGGACCATGGCATTATCGTGGTAGTACAATGGTACTGTCCTGGTAGTACCATGGTATTGTCGCCATAGTACCAGGGTATTGTCGTGGTAGTACCAAGGTATTGTCGTTGTAGTACCATGGTATGTTCCTGGTAGTATTGTCGTGGTAGTACCATGGTAGTGTCTTAGTAGTACCATTGTATTGTCGTGGTGGTACCAAGGTATTGTCGTAATTGTACCATGGTATTTTCCTGGTAGTATTGTCGTGGTAGTACCATGGTAGTGTCTTGATAGTACCATGGTATTGTCCTGGTAGTACCTTGTTATTATCCTGGTAGCACCATGGTATTGTCGTGGTAGTACCATGGTATTGTCGTAGTAGTACCATGGTATTGTCGCCATACTAGCATGGTATTGTCGTGGTAGTACCATGGTATGGTCGTGGTAGTACCATTGTACCGTCGTGGTAGTACCATGGTATTGTCGTGGTAGTGCCACGGTATTGTCGTTGTAGTACCATGGTATATCTGTGGTAGTACCATGGTATTGACCTGGTAGTACCGTCGTGGTAGTAACATGGTATTTTCTTGGTAGTACCATGGTATTGTCGTGGTAGTACCATGGCGTTTTCGTTGTAGGACCATGGCATTATCGTGGTAGTACCATGGTATGTTCCTTGCAGTACCATGGTATTGTCGTGGTATACCATTGTATTGTTGTGGTAGTACCATGGTATTGTCGTGGTAGTACCAGGGTATTGTCCTGGTAGTACCTTGGTATTGTCCTGGTAGCACCATGGTATTGTCGTGGTAATACCATAGTACCGTCGTGGTAGTGCCATGGTATTGTCGTGGTAGTACCGTGGTATTGTCGTGGTGGGACTATGTTATTGTCGTATTGGTACCATGGCATTGTCTTGGTAGTGCCATGGTATTGTCCTGGAAGAGCCATGGTATTGTCCTGGTAATACTATGGTACTGTCCTGATAGTACCATGGTATTGTCGCCGTAGTAACATGGTATTGTCGTGGTAGTACCATGGTATTGCCTTGGTAGTACCATCGTATGGTCGTAGTGGTACCTTGGTATTGTCGTGGTAGTTCCATCGTATTGTCGTGGTAGGGCTATGGTATTGTCGTAGTAGTACCATGGCATTGTCCTGGTAGTACTATGGTATTGTTGTAGTAGTACCATGGTACTGTCCTGGTAGTACCATAGTGCCGTCGTGGTAGTACCATGGTATTGTGGTGGTAGTACCAAGGTATTGTTGTTGTAGTACAATGGTATTTTCGTCGTAGTACCATGGTATTGTCTTGGTAGTAACGTCGTGGTAGTACCATGGTAGTGTCTTAGTAGTACAATTGTATTGTCGTGGTAGTACCATGGTATTGTCGTGGTAGTACCATGGTATTGTCGTGGTAGGACTATGGTATTGTCGTGGTAGTACCATGGGATTGTCGTGGTAGGACTATGGTTTTGTCGTAGTAGTACCATGGCATTGTCCTGGTAGTGCTATGGTATTGTCCTGGTCGTGCTATGGTATTGTCCTGGTAGTACCATGGTATTGTCGCCGTAGTACCATGGCATTGTCCTGGTAGTGCCATGGTATTGTCGCCATAGTAGCATGGTATTGTCGTGATAGTACCATGGTATGGTCGTGGTAGTACCATGGTATTGTCGTAGTAGTACCATGGTACTGCCCTGGTAGTGACATGGTATTGTCGCCAGAGTAGCATGGTATTGTCGTGATAGTACCATGGTATGGTCGTGGTAGTACCATAGTACTGTCGTGGTAGTACCATGGTATTGTGGTGGTAGTACCAAGGTATTGTCGTTGTAGTACAATGGTATTTTCGTGGTAGTACCATGGTATTGTCCTGGTAGTAACGTCGTGGTAGTACCATGGTAGTGTCTTAGTAGTACAATTGTATTGTCGTGGTAGTACCATGGTATTGTCGTGGTAGTACCATGGCTTTGTCCTGGGAGTACCTTGGTATTGTCCTGGTAGCACCATGGTATTGTCGTGGTATCACTATGGTATTGTCGTGGTAGTACCATGGGATTGTCGTGGTTGGACTATGGTTTTGTCGTAGTAGTACCATGGCATTGTCCTGGTAGTGCTATGGTATTGTCCTGGTCGTGCTATGGTACCGTCGTGGTAGTACAATGGTATTGTCGTGGTAGTGCCAAGGTATTGTCGTTGTAGCTCCATGGTATTTTCGTCGTAGTACCATGGTATTGTCCTAGTAGTACCGTCGTGGTAGTACCATGGTATTGTCTTGGTAGTACCATGGCATTGCCGTCGTAGTACCATGGCGTTGTCGTGGTAGGACCATGGAATTGTCGTGGTAATACTATGGTATTGTCCTGGTAGTACAGTCGTGGTAGTACCATGGTATTTTCCTTGTAGTAGCATGGTATTGTCGTGGTATACCATGGTATTAGCGTGGTAGTACCATGGATTTGTTGTGGTAGTACCATGGTATAGTCGTGTTAGCACCATGGTATTGTTGTGGGAGGACTATGGTATTGTCGTGGTAGTACCATGGTATTGTCGTGGTAGGACTATGGTATTGTCGTAGTAGTACCATGGCATTGTCCTGGTAGTGCCATGGTATTGTCCTGGTAGGGCCATGTTATTGTCCTGGTAGTACTATGATATTGTCGGGGTAGGATCATGGTATTGTCGCCGTTGTAGCATGGTATTGTCGTGGTAGTCCCATGGTATTGTCGTTGTAGTACAATAGTACCGACGTGGCAGTGCCATGGTATTGTCGTTGTAGTACCATGGTATTGTCGTGGTAGGACTATGGTATTGTCGTGGTAGGACTATGGTATTGTCGTAGTAGTACCATGGCATTGTCCTGGTAGTGCCATTGTATTGTCCTGGTAGGGCCGTGGGATTGTCGCCGTAGTAGCATGGTATTGTGGTGGTATTACCATGTTATTGTCATGGTAGTACCAAGGTATTGTCGTTGTAGTACAATGGTATTCTCGTGGTAGTACCATGGTATTGTCCTGGTAGTAACGTCCTGGTAGTACCATGGTAGTGTCTTAGTAGTACAATTGTTTTGTCGTGGTAGTACCATGGTATTGTCGTGGTAGTACCATGGTATTGTCGTGGCAAGACTATGGTATTGTCGTGGTAGTACCATGGGATTTTCGTGGTAGGACTATGGTGTTGTCGTAGTAGTACCATGGCATTGTCCTGGTAGTGCCATGGTATTGTCCTGGTCGTGCTATGGTACTGTCCTGGCAGTACCATGGTATTGTCGCCGTAGTACCATGGCATTGTCCTGGTAGTGCCATGGTATTGTCGCCATAGTAGCATGGTATTGTCGTGATAGTACCATGGTATGGTCGTGGTAGTACTATGGTATTGTCGTAGTAGTACCATGGTACTGCCCTGGTAGTGCCATGGTATTGTCGCCAGAGTAGCATGGTATTGTCGTGATAGTACCATGGTATGGTCGTGGTAGTACCATAGTACTGTCGTGGTAGTACCATGGTATTGTGGTGGTAGTACCAAGGTATTGTCGTTGTAGTACAATGGTATTTTCGTGGTAGTACCATGGTATTGTCCTGGTAGTAACGTCGTGGTAGTACCATGGTAGTGTCTTAGTAGTACAATTGTATTGTCGTGGTAGTACCATGGTATTGTCGTGGTAGTACCATGGTATTGTCGTGGTAGGACTATGGTATTGTCGTGGTAGTACCATGGGAGTGTCGTGGTAGCACTATGGTTTTGTCGTAGTAGTACTATGGGAGTGTCGTGGTAGGACTATGGTTTTTGTCGTAGTAGTACCATGGCATTGTCCTGGTCGTGCTATGGTACTGTCCTGGTAGTACCATGGTATTGTCGCCGTAGTACCATGGCATTGTCCTGGTAGTGCCATGGTAGTGTCGCCATAGTAGCATGGTATTGTCGTGATAGTACCATGGTATGGTCGTGATAGTATCATGGTATTGTCGTAGTAGTACCATGGTACTGCCCTGGTAGTGCCATGGTATTGTCGCCAGAGTAGCATGGTATTGTGGTGGTAGTACCAAGGTATTGTCGTTGTAGTACAATGGTATTTTCGTGGTAGTACCATGGTATTGTCCTGGTAGTAACGTCGTGGTAGTACCATGGTAGTGTCTTAGTAGTACAATTGTATTGTCGTGGTAGTACCATGGTATTGTCGTGGTAGTACCATGGTATTGTCCTGGTAGTACCTTGGTATTGTCCTGGTAGCACCATGGTATTGTCCTGGTAGTAACGTCGTGGTAGTACCATGGTAGTGTCTTAGTAGTACAATTGTATTGTCGTGGTAGTACCATGGTATGGTCGTGGTAGTACCATGGTATTGTCGTGGCAGTACTATGGTATTGTCGTAGTAGTACCATGGTACTGCCCTGGTAGTGCCATGGTATTGTCGCCAGAGTAGCATGGTATTGTCGTGATAGTACCATGGTATGGTCGTGGTAGTACCATAGTACCGTCGTGGTAGTACAATGGTAGTGTCGTGGTAGTGCCAAGGTATTGTCGTTGTAGCTCCATGGTATTTTCGTCGTAGTACCATGGTATTGTCCTAGTAGTACCGTCGTGGTAGTACCATGGTATTGTCTTGGTAGTACCATGGCATTGCCGTCGTAGTACCATGGCGTTGTCGTGGTAGGACCATGGCATTGTCGTGGTAATACTCTGGTATTGTCCTGGTAGTACCGTCGTGGTAGTACCATGGTATTTTCCTTGTAGTAGCATGGTATTGTCGTGGTATACCATGGTATTAGCGTGGTAGTACCATGGATTTGTTGTGGTAGTACCATGGTATAGTCGTGTTAGCACCATGGTATTGTCGTGGGAGGACTATGGTATTGTCGTGGTAGTACCATGGTATTGTCGTGGTAGGACTATGGTATTGTAGTAGTAGTACCATGGTATTGTCCTGGTAGTGCCATGGTATTGTCCTGGTAGGGCCATGGTATTGTCCTGGTAGTACTATGATATTGTTGTCGTAGCATCATGGTATTGTCGCCGTTGTAGCATGGTATTGTCGTGGTAGTACCATGGTATTGTCGTTGTAGTACAATAGTACCGACGTGGCAGTGCCATGGTATTGTCGTTGTAGTACCATGGTATTGTCGTGGTAGGACTATGGTATTGTCGTGGTAGGACTATGGTATTGTCGTAGTAGTACCATGGCATTGTCCTGGTAGTGCCATTGTATTGTCCTGGTAGGGCCATGGGATTGTCGCCGTAGTAGCATGGTATTGTGGTGGTATTACCATGGTATTGTCATGGTAGTACCAAGGTATTGTCGTTGTAGTACAATGGTATTCTAGTGGTAGTACCATGGTAGTGTCTTAGTAGTACAATTGTTTTGTCGTGGTAGTACCATGGTATTGTCGTGGTAGTACCATGGTATTGTCGTGGTAGAACTATGGTATTGTCGTGGTAGTACCATGGTATTGTCGTGGTAGGACTATGGTGTTGTCGTAGTAGTACCATGACATTGTCCTGGTAGTGCCATGGTATTGTCCTGGTCGTGCTATGGTACTGTCCTGGCAGTACCATGGTATTGTCGCCGTAGTAGCATGGTATTGTCGCCGTAGTAGCATGGTAGTGTCGTGGTAGTACCATCTACCATCGTGGTAGTACCATGCTATTGTCGTAGTAGTACCATGGTACTGTCCGGGTAGTACTATGGTATTGGCGTGGTATACCATGGTATTAGCGTGGTAGTACCATGGTATAGTTGTGGTAGCACCATGGTATTGACGTGGCAGGACTATGGTATTGTCGTGGTAGTACCATGGTTTTGTCGTGGTAGTACCATGGTTTTTCGCCGTAGTAGCATGGTATTGTCGTGGTATTACCACGGTATTGTCGTGCTAGTACCATGTGCCATCGTGGTAGTACCATGGTTTTGTCGTGGTAGTACCATGCTATTTTCGTGGTAGTACCATTGTATTGTCGTGGTATTACCATAATACCGTCGTGGTAGTGCCATGGTATTGCGCTGGTAGTGCCATGGTATTGTCCTGGAAGGGCAATGGTATTGTCCTGGTAGTACTATGGTACTGTCCTGGTAGTACCATGGTATTGTCGCCGTAGTAGCATGATATTGTCGTGGTAGTACCATGGTATTGTCGTGGTAGTACCATGGTATTGTCGTAGTAGTACCATGGTATTGCCATGGTAGTATCATGGTATTGTCGTGGTAGGAATATGGTATTGTCGTGGTGGTACCATGGTATTGTCCTGGTAAGACTATGGTATTGTCGTAGTAGTACCATGGCATTGTGCTGGTAGTACGATGGTATTGTCGTAGTAGTACCATGGTACTGTCGTGGTAGTATCATGGTATTGTCGTGGTAGTACCATGGTATGGTCGTGGTAGTACCATAGGACCGTCGTGGTAGTACCATGGTATTGTCGTGGTAGTACCAAGGTATTGTCGTTGTAGTACCATGGTATTTTCCTGGTAGTATTGTCGTGGTAGTACCATGGTAGTTTCTTGGTAGTACCATTGTACTGTCGTGGTGGTACCATGGTATTGTCGTGGTAGTACCATGGTATTGTCCTGGTAGTACCTTGTTATTATCCTGGTAGCACCATGGTATTGTCGTGGTAGTACCATGGTTTTGTCGTAGTAGTACCATGGTAGTGTCGTGGTAGGACTATGGTATTGTCGTAGTAATATCATGGTATTGTCGCCATAATAGCATGGTATTGTCGTGGTAGTACCATGGTATTGCTGTGGTAGTACCATCTACCATCGTGGTAGTACCATAGTATTGTCGTGGTAGTAACATGATATTGTCGTTGTAGTACCATGATATTGTCGTGGAAGTACCATAGTATTGTCGTGGTAGTACCATGGTATTGTCGTGCTAGTAACATGTACCATAGTGGTAGTACCATGGTGTTGTCGTGGTAGTACCATGGTATTGTCGGGGTAGTACCATGATTTTGTCGTGGTAGTACCATAGTTTTGTCGCCGTAGTAGCATGGTATTGTCGTGGTATTACCACGGTATTGTCGTGCTAGTACCATGTACCATCGTGGTAGTACCATGGTTTTGTCGTGGTAGTACCATGGTATTGTCGTGGTAGTACCATGTATTGTCCTGGTAAGACTATGGTATTGTCGTAGTAGTACCATGGCATTGTCCTGGTAGTACTATGGTATTGTCGTAGTAGTACCATGGTACTGTCCTGGTAGTACCATGGTATTGTCGCCATAGTAGCATGGTATTGTCGCGGTAGTACCATGGTATGGTCGTGGTAGTACCATAGTACCGTCGTGGTAGTACCATGGTATTGTCATGGTAGTACCAATGTATTGTCGTTGTAGTACCCTGGTATTTTCCTGGTAGTATTGTCGTGGTAGTATCATGGTAGTGTCTTGGTAGTACCATTGTACATTCGTGGTGGTACCATGGTATTGTCGTGGTAGTACCATGGTATTATCGTGGTAGTACCGTCGTGGTAGCACCATGGTCTTGTCGTGGTAGTATCATGGTATTGTCGTCGTAGGACTATGGTATTGTTGTGGTAGTACCATGGTATTGCCGTGGTAGGGCTATGGTTTTGTCGTGATAGTACCATCGTATTGTCGTGGTAGTTCCATAGTATTGTCGTGATTGTACCATGGTATTCTCCTGGTAGTACCATGGTATCGTCGTGGTAGTACCTTCCTGGTAGTACCATGGTATTGTCGTGGTAGTACCATGGTATTGTCGTGGTAGTACCATGGTATTGTCGTGGTAGTAACATGGTATTCTCGTGGTAGTACCATGGTACTGTGGTGGTAGTACCGTCGTGGTAGCACCATGGTCTTGTCGTGGTAGTAACATGGTATTGTCGTGGTAGTACCATGGTATTGTGGTGGTAGTACCGTCGTGGTAGCACCATGGTCTTGTCGTGGTAGTACCATGGTATTGTCGTAGTGGTATCATGGTATTGTCGTCGTAGGACTATGGTATTGTCGTGGTAGTACCATGGTATTGTCGTGGTAGTACTAGGGTATTGTCGTAGTAGAACTTTGTCTCTAGTATTCCGTGTATCCTTTGTGTGAGTACTATGAAATAATCCGTGAGGGATCTGGACGCACTTACGTGCAAATTTTAAGAGAATTTTATGTTAAATCTAAGTGGAATAGCCCTCCATAAGACACGTATTAGTCGATGTCCGAATTGAGCACACATCTACACTTTAACGAGACCAAGGCGTGTTACAGCACTCTTGCATGCTGATATTATCTTGCTATTTCAAGTTTTCACACGGATATCTGAACACAAACAAAGTTGGTTTAGATCATGGATTCTAAGACCATGTACAATCACTGAGCAAATTGCAATGCATTAGCTTATGCTGATTAACGGCTGTGGTATGGTGTCCGTCTAACAATTAGAATAACATTATTTCCTGATGATAGTGATAATTATGAGTCACTTTATTGATTATCGGTCAACTGCCGTACAGGAATACGCTTTGCATCCGGTTAATAAGTCAAAGATGTGTACATACAAGTGTGAATTCACTTCTGCAACGATCAAAAACATTAAACATAACATCAAATCAATGTATTTATATTTTAAAGGAAAAAATAATTTAAAAAACTCTTTAGTTTTGGTTTCATGGACAAAGACATGACCGAGCTTACCCATGTACACCTATCAAAGACAGACAAAATCAGTGACAAAGGCGTGCCATTGTGTGGTGGGGAGGAAGGGAAACTACCCTTGTATCACGTGACTTGTGTAACACTGGTGCTGTACAACTGTAACAGCTGGGCCTCTCCAAAGGCAGATCTACATAAGCTTGATACTTGTCACTGCCGACACTTTCGTACTATAACCTCACATCTCTGGCCGGACAGTCTAATCTCCAATGATGCATTATACACTATCTACAATACAGTGCCTCTGTCAGTGAAGATGGCACAACAAAGATAGTCTATGTTTGGCCATGTTCTGCAAGTACCACCAGATACCCGTACACAGGAAGCTTTGGAATTTGCTGTATTCGGTGCCAACATCTTTAAAACTCAGTAGAGGGCGTCACTGAACGAACCTGCTAAGTGTGCTACGTACCGACATAAAAGATACCGAACTGGGTACATTACCGACCGGGAAGAACCCGAGGAATCTATGTAACGGTCGCTGTGTTGCTTGTCAATTAGTGGCCACATATTGGAAAGCCATACGGTGACCCTTATAGTGAGGTCTGGTTGGAATTGACCAGTGGCTGTTATAGAGAGCTCGAGCTGGAATTGAATGAATAAAAATAAGGCGGGTTGCCAGTAACCATAGGTCCTGGGCATACTCGGGCATCTTAGTACCAATCACTCTGATGTTAGCTTAACTAGGTCACCTGGTATACACCTCACTGTGATTGTGAAGCCACTCATGTCTAAGAGTTATTCAAACATGTTGCTTTCAAAAACACTAACATCTTCCATCAGCAATGTTTACAAAATAAAACAATAAACAGGTTATCCACTAAAATGGTCCTTTCCATCCTTATCCATACATCATATGACGTCATAATCAGCTACATAATGTGTATGATGACGTGAAAATAAATGGCGTCTTGAATGACGTAGATAAATACGTCACGAACGCATAATTGAAGACGGACTAAGCGTTGTTGTACGAATTGTACGTCTTTACTATCTAATAAACATGATAGGTAGCAACAGAACCCAGTCAAATTAGTTTCAAAATATTTAACAGCTTACCTGTATAGTTTTCCGGAAATTGATAGTCAGTGAGTTCAGGGATCGGTCGATCCCAACACGAGCGAGGTGTGGGTGGAGCTTAGCTAGTGATAAGAGGGGCAAAGCTAAGACTGGAAACGTCCACTGCGGCCGGCCTCTTGATCCAAACTCACAAGTTGTTCTGTTCATTGTGACTTGATGGGAACTCACAAGTTATTCCGCTAAAGGAACTCACAAGTTATTCAGCTAAGGGAACTCAGAAGTCAATGCGCTAAGGGAACTCAGAAGTTATTCCGCTAAGGGAACTTACAAGTTATTCCGCTAAGGGATCCCACACGTTATTCCGCTAAGGAACTCACAAGTTAATCCGCTAAGGGAACTCACAAGTTATTCGGAACTTATTCCGCTAAGGGAACTCGCGCGTTATACTGTTCGAGTTGTATTGATAGAACTATGCAAGTTATTCTGTTCAGTTATTCTGTTCAGTGTGTTTTAAAGGAAACGCATCCGCCTCGGTATTCACCACCACTAATTTCAATGACATTGTTATAGCTGTTCTGTTTCTAAAGGTACTTCAGTTTGACCTGTTGTGCCGTTTTCATCTGGCTCATATGTCATAATTTTAGGGTTGACATTATATATTCCGTGGCGTACTTGATGTTTCCTGAAAATTAAAAAAGTAATTCAATATAATATTAGCTATATAAATAGTTAGCCGTATATTCGGACTCTATTCCCTGTCAGATATAACAAGGGAAGCGAGGAGGCTTATTCCAAGATAATAACATATTCATAGATACAATTCAAACTCCCGTAAATGTGTGCGTGAAAGAAAGTCAAAATGAGTATTGATAAAGACATTGTATTATTAGTGTGCATGCATAGGTGTGCGTGTGTGCAAGCCCGTGCGTGAGTGTGCGTGTGTGTGCGTGTGTGCACGTGTGCGTGCGTGCGTGCGTGTGTGTGTACGTGCGTGCGTGCGTGCGTGCGTGCGTGAGTTGCATTGTTGTTGTGTTGTTGTTGTTGGTGGTGGTGGTTGTACTGTCGTCGTCGTCGTCGTCGTCGTCGTCGTCGTCGTCGTCGTCGTCGCCGCTGCTGCTGCTGCCGTTGTTGTTGTCGTCGACATGTTGTCGATGATGTTGTTGTTGTTGTTGTTGTTGTTGTTGTTGTTAACAATAATCTTACCTCTTGTCACTGTAGTACAGCAATAATGCTACCACAATTATCGCCAGTGCTATAGCGCCCAGAACGCCTCCAAGAACGGCAGTCCAGGGCGTGGTCGCCGCGTCTGTGGGTGTCTGTCTGATACCAAGAGGAGTGCTGGAGACTGGAAATAATATAGATACGGTCGACTCGGATTCGTATAATATATTGCGGGTAGCATATCCAAGCTCGTCTGGAGTTATTCCTGTGTGCTCATCACCTGTAGTTGTCGGTGCAGGTATGGAAGTTATCTCACCTGTGTTTTCAATGACTGCGCTAATCGTGGGTGCTATAACAGCATCACTAATATCACGTGGTGTTCTATTAGACACTGCACTGGCATACATGCTATTATCTGTACGTGGTTCTGTAGTATCGGTGTTCATAATTGTGGCACTATCTGCAAAACCTGTGCTATAGTCTGTCAATGAATTCACCAGCAGACCAGTCCCAACAGTTTCAGTTTCTAATGGTTCTGATATAGCGGGAATTTCAGGTGTCTTTGATACGATACTAGTCTCATAAGATGCATACAGGAAAGGATGGGAGGTCAGTTCGCTTTGATCAGGTGTTTCATAGACAGAGGTACTTAATGATAATAACACTAAGGATGGCACACCAGAAGACGGTGCTTCGGAAGGCGTGACAGAAACATGAGTGGCACGTGATGCCGATGTTAACATGAGTGACAGTCCGTCGTCAGGCGTCATAGAAGTAACTACATCAGAGAAGGCCATACTCGGTGATACGGAAATTAGCGATATCACGGCATCTGACTTGCCTGTATTGGTGATTTCCGAAGAGGCATGTATACTTGATGGTGGTGAAATGTGCGATAATTCGATGCTTGATATTCCGAGCGAGCTATCTTCTGGATAAGAATCTATCGGTAATAATAGTGAACTATATGATGGCACATCGCGTGGTATCCCTGTAGATGAAGCGACATATTGTGTGTGCATATAGGATGAATGGACATCGACATTTGGCAAGCTTAAGGATGCATCTACTTTAGTCTCACGAGATGATGAAAGATGAGTTGATTCACTCCGATCAGCCAGCGATGATGCTTTGAGAGAGGAGATAAAAGATGATTCCCAGTAGTCTATTTTTGCAGGCGTACTAGATGTAATATTTGGCGTTACGTTCAGCGTGCTATTTCGTGCAGATGTTATCGGTGTAGATGATAAAGACAATGACGGTGTCGATGTTGATGGGGATGCTCCTTCTGTATCTGCCGTTATCGATGGTGGGCTTATAGTTTCGTCTGAATCCGCGTTCACTGTCAGAACTTCTATCTTAGAGCTGACATCTGATGTTGGTGATACGGTGATAGTCTGTGACGGACTTTGCCTGGTTACTGGGTTACATCTCTCAGAGGAGTTGTTCAAAGCATCCGGTAAATAGCACAGTTTCAACTGTAATCTGTGAAAAAGATAAGACAGTAAAATTTGTTAATATTGTGTGAGGTGGATATTGGAAATATCGGGATCTTTATTTGAATAGTAGACCATTTTATAACAGCAAAACGTATAACCACATATGAGGTAGTTTAATAGTTGGGTAAGGGTACTGAAATTCTAAAAGTTATTTCACGATTACAAAGTAAAGTTCTAACCAGTGTCAAAAAATCACACTAATATCATCCGAGTGCGTTTAGGTTCGGAGTTAACATTCAGCCAGCTGGACACTTCGAGCTCTTGGTGTGTTATTTGCCATAACGCTGATAAATCCTGCTATCCCGACTGATGACAGCAACAGGATCCAGCCAAATTGATTTCAAAATATTCACCAGCTTTTGTGTTTACATGTCTTGTAATTGAGAAACTTGGAGGTGAAGTGTTAATGCAGTAATGACGCAGGATCATGTGTACGCCTGAGCTCGTGGTGTTAAGTAGCATGTATCTTTTACAAGCTCACTGATCCTTCGGGTGGTCACTTACATCACCCGCCCACGCCCACGCCCACCCCTTTCAGAAAGGCGAAATACCGAGAAGTATTTCACATGTAAGCAATATTGTCATGAATATTTTGAAACTAACCATAACTAGGACCTCTTTCAAGCCATCAAAGTAATGGACCTTTGCAGAGTAATGACGTCATATGACGTCATAATCAGCTTAGCGGTGTGTAGGATGACGTCATAATCATTACGTCATAATAATTATATACTCTTAAACGTCCGACACTTTGTAAGAATTGTATGTCTCTACTATTTAATAAACATGCTGTTGAATATTTTGAAACTAATTTGACTGGGCGCAACCAGTCAAATTAGTTTCAAAATATTCAATAGCTTCTGGAAATCGATAGTCAGAGATCCATCGATCCCAACACGAGCGATGTGTGGGTGGAGCTTAGATAGAGATGGGCGGGGCATAGCTACAACTGGAAAGGGCCATTAGGAGACGAAACAGGATACAAAAAGGTCGGATGTTAGCCAAAATATGATGTTGGCTATTATGAGAAATGAGGAAACTAGCATGGACAGGTAAGGTAAAGATCGGCGGGGTGGATCTCATAAGACCGTCTAGCTCTAAGAAGATTTCTCAGGGAGCAAGTTTCAATGCCAACTAAGATTTGATTGGTTAAAACTGGCAGGTTGCCAGAGCAATTTACTCAAATAATAAGCTAATCGGCTGTACAAAGCTTGACGAAAGACTGTGTCAGAGAGGCTGACGATAGGGGAGGTTGGAGGGCCATTACAGACAACTATCTACGAGAAGAGGGGCGCATAAATGGCTCTAATGACTCCTGGGATCGATTGCAGTCTCAGGGATCGACAAATTCATCATTATGAGACATAGCTGCAATGCATCCCAAAAACCTCCCCACCACACCTACCGGCCTGATTCAGCACAAAACGTATCTGATTGGCTTACCATTCAGGTACCCCCAATGTTCCAATATATCTGTCGTGTGACGTGTTCTCTATGCACCACTCATAGAGTATCTCTTTACCTACCCTCACAGAGGATGCGCGTATAGAAGTGTTAGACAAATACAAAGCATATATATGTAGAATACAATACAGCTCGGAAATAATATAACACGTTTCCAAAGCAAAATAAAATGTACTGTTGAATACTTTGCACTTATTTCTGAGCTGTACTGTTCGTCCGCTAAGCCCTGGTGCAAACACGTGATTATCACTCATGATTTAGTCGGGAATTAGTCAATGCAGAAACATAGACCGTCAGGAACGTCAGATCGATTCTCAAAAATAACTTCTGACAGTCAATGAAAGCATCATTGATTAAGCTGTTGGTATTTAGATTAAAGCTAATCTCATCTACATGGCTCTTTCCTGTTGTAAGTAAATACACCATCTACAGACAAACGATACAGGTAGATAATTCAATTCATTCTGTCTCGGTTAACACTGATTATTTCAGATGTGGATCTTAAATGACTATGTCGGCTTTTGTTCGCACTGAACATACGGATGTTGTCTTGATGGCATCCGTTACACAAATCAAAGCAAACCTCTATATTAAGACCACATTTAAGTAAGGTTTGGGGGCCACAAGTTGATGGGTCGTTGAGACAGGTGACCGAAGTATTATTATTATTATTATTATTATTATTATTATTATTATTATTATTATTATTATTATTATTATTATTATTATTATTATTATTATTATTATTATTATTATTATTATTAGCTACACAGTAGGATGATTCCTCCTGATTCCACTCGCAGTTTTCGCTAGGAATCCTGAAGAGGGGAAATCCTCGCGAGAGAATGACATCTGTATGATATCCACGAGCGACGGGGTTCCGGTATCATCATCAAACACAGACACAATCAGTCTGATATTGCCACCCTGTTATAATCAATAGGTGACATCATAAGCATATTAACAACAACAACAACAACAACAACAACAACAATCCCAGCAGTACTAGTAGTGGTGGTAGTAGTAGCAGCAGCAGCAGCTGCTACAGCAGCAACAACAACAATAATAAGAACAGCAACAGCAACAACAACAACAACAACAACAACAACAACAACAACAACAAAAACAACAACAACAACAGCAGCAACAACAACAACAACAACAACCCCAGTAGTACTAGTAGTGGCAGTAGTGGCAGTAGTAATTAGACTTATTACTGGATGTGGAAACAATAGTATTGTGGCACAAATAGAAGGAGTCTTGGGTCTGTATGGTGGTCCTTTAAGCCACTCTGTCGGCAGGACCATAAAAGTAATGTGGTATGTGAGCAGACTTGTTCCGTCAAGATGAGTGTTTTTGCAACCCACTAAGGTGGTTGTGTAAGACAGGTGTGGCTGCCCAGCTTACTATGAACATAGAACCCAACATCCGAAACTGTCGCATAGGAGGAGCGCCTTAACTGTCTGACCGCTGCAAGCCATTAGACTGTAATTTCAATGGGCAATAACTCTGGACCTGCCAAATATTTTTAAAACGATTTGATTGAAATTGCTGGTGATTTAGCCACCAACAACTTTCAGTCAAATTGTTTTCAAAATATTCAGCATAGCCAGAGTTAATCTCCATGAAAAATGTAGTCAGCGGCCAAACTGTTCACAACAGAAAACGGAGCATATATCATCGCTTTACACTGGAAAGTTGTGTTACTTGTGTCCACAGCATTATGATATAAGACGTGTTGTAGGGATACTATTAGCGATATACGAATAGAAGTTATACCACGTAGACAAAAAGACCCCCATATCAGCGAATGGATGGATGCAGTCTAATACTCAGGTATCTGAAGTTATTGTCAAAATAGGAAACGTGTTAGCTGACGTCCCAATCAAATTGCATAGGTCCAACAATTCAAAAGCGTGCCTGTAGAATTACCTTGATAATGAGAATCTGGGAATCAGGATTCAATGTGTTAAAGTCGGGCATACTAAGTGGGTGAAGCTTAGCTAGAAATTGGCGTGACATAACCAGAGAGTGCGATGTGATCTTTCTGTGTGATCTCTCGGTCTGATCTCGCGATGCCATCTCTCGATGTGGTCTATCCATGTGATCTCGCGATATGACCACTCGATATGGTCTCTCGATATCGTCTCTCGATACGACCTCTCGATGCGATCTTTCAATGTGGCCATCCGATGTGATCTCTCGATGTGATCTCTCGATACGATCTCCGGATATTGTCTCTCGATGCGATCTCTCGCTATGGTCTGTCTATATGGTGGTCTCGCGATACGATCTCCAGATGCGATCTCTGGATATGGTATCTCGAGAATGTTTGGCTCTATGACTAGCGGGTGGTTGGTTATTATCTATCAGTTATAAGCTTCCACTCACCGGCCATTGCCTGATGCCAAACACGAGCGGTGCGCCTAGACTGTCGGGGTGCGTTACAGAGGAGACTCTCCCTGCAGACACTGGAACAAGTGACACCATCTTGCTGTAGACGATGCTGAAAATACACGCAAACATTCAAGAACTCATATGGATTATGGAATGAGTGGATTCATAAGATGGTGGTTTTCTAAGAGTGACCGTCTTGTTGCAGGGCCCTCGGGGCCGGATTCACGCAGAGGCCATCAAGGCCCTGGATTAGTGATGTAACTCAAGTGTGGCGGCATGTGGCAGGTCATGAAAAAAGATTTGTGATGAATAAATTAGACAAGCCATACAGAATATGCCTGAACACACATGACATCGCGTATAGCAAATAGTAGTTTATATTAGCCTACATATGGTGAATTAATAATAGGCCTATTCTTATTGCCGTTGCACAATAAGGCATTATCGGCTATTAAAGATTAAACAAGCCTCGGTACACTTTAGCAGTAGTCTCAAGAACAGATAATCGCCAATGCCTTTCGGTCTCTTGACTCAAGTTAAGAACCGAGTTGATAATTTTTATTTTCTACTCTCAACTAGTATAGGGCGGTCTTTATTGGTGAAAATTAGGATTTTCACCAATATATCGATCGGTTCCATTACGCCGACTGTTTGTCTGTTTGTCGGCAGCCAATCTCCTGTTAAGCTAATATCTCAGTATAGCTTCAACCTATTTGGACTAAACTTGGACACATACTTCCTTATATTAAAGGCATGGAGCACAATGATGGTGACGGCATGAGGCCAAAGTTCAAGGCAGTATGAACTTGCTATAAAACTCTTTTTTATGGCTAAGTTTTCGTTTAGCTCAACATATTCTCTTATACCTTAGGATTGGATCACCCTATTGGGACTAGGCTTGGCCACAAGTTTTTATATCAAGAGGCTGTAGCGCACTGATGGTGAGCTCATGAGGCCAAAGTTCAAGGTCACTATCTTTTACGGTTAATTTTTTTGCTTCGATCAACACATTGTCTTATATATCCACATGGCTCCGCTCTATTGGAACTAAACGTGGACACCTGCTTCCTTATACCAAAATGATGGAACACACTGATATTGAGTTCATGAGGTCAAAGTTCAAGGTCAGTTTGAACTTGGTAACAAACTCTACCTTTTACGGTTAGGTTTTTCGCTTAGCTCAACATATCGTATTATATCTCGGCATGGCTTCGCCATTTTAGTACTAAGCTTGGACACATGCTTCGTAATATTAAGAGGATGAACCACAATGATATTGAGGTCAAATGTCAAAGGTCGTTGTACCATTTGACTTGCATAAAATTCAGACTTAAGGCTGTGTTCACATTAGATTAGCCATCCCGAAGGAAGTCCAATCGATCACGCGTACACAAGTTATGACAAGTAAACGAATATTTGCGTTAGATCGGACTTACTTCGGTCTTATTTCGGATTAACTCGCTTGTGTGAACATGAACTAACAGAACCGGTAGATGCTTCTGCTTAGCTCATTTTGCATTTGTTTCAGAATTGGTCAAATTATTTGAACTAAACATGTTAATTCAGTTACTTCAACCAGTATGGGCAGCACAAAAACATTCAGACTTAGGTCAAGGGCATTGTGATCTTGATACAAATCTAGAGTTCCTTCTACACATACCCTTTTTACCATCTCTCTCTCTCTCTCTCTCTCTCTCTCTCTTTCTCTCTCTCTCTCTCTCTCTCTCTCAAGCACGCACGCACGCACCATTTGACATGCACGCACGCACGCACGCTCGCTCGCTCGCTCGCTCGCTCGCTCGCTCGCTCACTCACTCACTCACTCACTCACTCACTCACTCACTCACTCACTCACTCACTCACTCACTCACTCACTCACTCACTCACTCACTCACTCACTCACTCACTCACTCACTCACTCACTCACTCACTCACTCACTCACTCACTCACTCACTCACTCACTCACTCACTCACTCACTCACTCACTCACTCACTCACTCACTCACTCACTCACTCACTCACTCACTCACTCACTCACTCACTCACTCACTCACTCACTCACTCACTCTCTTCAAGTTTTTTATTCTTATATTATTGTTTAATACTGTTAATGCTATGTTATGCATCCGGCACTTGTTATTATACGCCATGTACAACAATTGTATTATGTGGGAGATACGGTCATAAGATGTATGTCTTATCCTTCTCCCACTTGAACTAAATAAAATTTAG
This sequence comes from Chaetoderma sp. LZ-2023a, assembly GCA_034401795.1. Lineage (NCBI taxonomy): Eukaryota > Metazoa > Mollusca > Caudofoveata > Chaetodermatida > Chaetodermatidae > Chaetoderma > Chaetoderma sp. LZ-2023a. Next base: position 9,383,688 of record CM067360.1, on the reverse strand, counting down.
TTTAAACCAAATCTAGATTTGCATTTGGGAGTGTATAATGCCAATATTTTCGCCAGTATCCCGTCAGTGTAACACTGTTATCTTGTTCCGACTGTCTGTTGGTGAATAAATATTTTTTGAATTTCTGACAACACCAGGTGTGTCCTAGCTATATATAGCTCTGTACAAACACGTAGCATTTAATTGCGTTAATTTGCTCGATATTTAATCATTTCAATATGTTCACATCTCATAATTCCACACTCCCCAGGTTTTACCTGTCTGTGTTGATTATGGCCTGCACCTCAAATAAAAGGTCACAACTGTCCGTGCACTGACCAGCCATATGTCCATCGTCACAGCACTGACCACTGAATCCCAGGTTACGGTCGTTCTCATAGCTCTGTACAAACACGTAGAGAGCAGCGCTGTTGTGGACGCTACGTATCTACAATATCAACACAATAATAAACAATTAAGTTATTAAATGTTGCAAACGAAGTAAACAAACAAAATGATGCTGATGATGGTTGTGTTCATGGTTGTGGTCGTGGTCGTGATCGTTGTTGCTGGTTGTGTTGGTGTTGGTGTTGGTGTTGGTGTTGGTGTTGGTGTTGGCGTTGGCGGCGAATGTGGCGCCTCCGGTGGCGGCGGCGCCTGCCACGGCGGCGGCGCATGCAGCGGCGACGACGACAACGACGACGACGACGAAGAAAAAGAAAGAAGAAGAAGAAACACTCAGGTGTGCTTGCGGGCGTTTGATTCATACGTAGTTAATGGTGTACACAGGTCACGCCTGGGTTTCCTGACTACATATGTGGGCTGACGGGAGGAGTATTGCATCAGTTACATTTAACATACGAGTACAACATCATTATCAGACGGTGTGATTATTCATACGTCAGTAACGATGTCCATCGTTTCCTTCTTTAGTCTTTTTGCTGTCCATCTATGAACTCCCAACATCTTAGTTTTATAGAAACTATACAAGTAATCGTTTGAATATTATGAAATTAAATTTACGAGACGACGTTTCTCCCTGAATTAAAATTAATTTCAAAATATTCAATAGAATGTCATAATTAGAAAAATAAAATGTCGTATCTTGCATAGGCTAGAGGCGTGCAATGAACCTGAGCGCCATAGGTCGTCATGCGTAGGTGGAGATGGGTGGCGCAGGTATTCACGAGGTGTTTAATGGGAAGAGTTTACGCGGCTTCAGGATCCACAAAGAAAGTTTATCTGATTTGGATTAATAAAGATGTGTTGATCTTTGGACATTGAAGCAAACAACAATGTTTATCCATAACAACCTACTCGATCACAGAGGAATCACATATCGAATTAATCTAAGACTAGAGTGGCTGGCGCTATATACTAGTCTATTTACCGCATAGTACTCTCTATTCATGCAAACACGCCCTACGCTTATAAGCACGCGCGCACTCACACACACGCGCGCACACACCTACAAACGCACTCCCGCGCATACCAGTTAACCACGTAGATGCACCAGCGGCGAGTAACCGCCATGCCCAAATTAACAGAGGTTATATTGTAACATAAACACAATGGGATCGGGCGCAGGTTCGTACAACGTAGAGTTGCCATTTCCCTACAGCATTCTTATAATTGCCAGTATATAATTAGGAATGCACATAATTGACCAAATGTGTAACATGAGAGAGAGAGTGAGAGAGAGGGGGCGGGGTGAGATAGAGAGAGAGAGAGAGGGGTGGGAGAGAGCGAGCGGAAGGGGGTGAGAGCGGGTAGAGGGAGAGAGAGAGGGGAGAGAGAGATAGAGAGAGAGAGAGAGAGAGAGAGAGAGAGAGAGAGAGGGAGGGAGGGAGGGAGGGAGGGAGGGAGGGAGAGAGAGAGAGGGGTGGGGTGAGAGAGAGACTGAGCGGAAGGGGGAGAGAGAGGGTAGAGGGAGGGAGAGAGAGAGAGAAGGGGGAGAGAGAGCGGGGAGAGGAAGGGAGAGAGAAGGAGAGAAGGAGAGAGAGCGCGAGGGAGGGCGGGGGAGAGAGGGGATAGAGAAAGGTAGGTGGGAGAGAGAGAAAGAAGGATAGAGATGGGGGAGGAAGTGAGGGAGGTAGGGAGGGAGGCAGGGATTGAGGGAGGCAGGCAGGCAGGCATGCGGGGCGGGGAGGGAGGGAGAGAGGGGGGGAGAGAGAGGCGGGAGGGAGGGTGAAGATTGGAAAAGAATGGAAAGGAACAGTTTCTTCAAATTATGAGTAAATCAGATTTAGGATTGGAATGCTTGGCTATGTTATTCATTCAAACACGTCGTATATGGAATACTATAAAGACATGTTATTGCTGCCTGATTCTAAATAATCAAAACCCTAGTAATATGCTTGCCTTGAAATAGATATTTCAGAATAGAAATGGTTGATTCAGTCATTGCTTATTTTCACGTCTGATAGTATAACTACAACATGCCGGACATGACATCGTTCATCTATGTGTATTGTTGCTGGAGGTATTGTTGCGGAGCACCAAATTTAGTAGCACGTGTGATGTATGTCGTGGCTACGGTTGCCACAAACGCCATTCTGACATTGTTGATTACAAGATGTGAGTGATACTGATGAAGATCGGTAGTCATTCGGTTCTAGATAGGTCTAGCTGATCATATTCGGTCACCTTAGCCATAGCTAGAGTTCGGTTTGAATATTCGAATATTCATTCAAATAGACCAATATGAATGAATATTCGCATAGCATACGGATATTTGAATATTTATGAAAAATAAAAAAATTGTCTTGGAATTAATTGAAAACAAAATTTCTTTTATTCAAAATGGCTGCCAACATGAATTCGGGTTCATCCGGAGTAGCACGTTAACAAGTTCAAATTCGCTTTATTCCGCCAGGTTATTACAGTAGCATATGGGGCTCACAGTGTATACGACTATTGTTATGGCAATGTAGCTGATACACGTGCAATAAATTTATAGTGGCCTATGTACAGCTAGTATTATACAATACTGGAAGTAATTACATGTATTGAACTGCACATCACGGTATAGTAGTAGCCGTAGCAACCGCAGCCGCAGCCGCTGTAGCAGTAGCAACATCATCATCATCATCATCATCATCATCATCATCATCAGCAGCAGCAGCAGCAGCAGCAGCAGCTGTAGCAGTAGCAACATCAGCATCATCATCATCAGCAGCAGCAGCAGCAGTAGCAACAACAACAACAACAGCAGCAGCAGCAGCAGCAGCAGCAACAACAGTAGTAGTAGTAGCAGTAGCAGTAGCATCATCAGCAGCAGCAGCAGTAGTAGCAGTAGCAGTAGCAGTAGCAGTAGCAGTAGCAGTAGCAGTAGTAGTAGTAGTAGTAGTAGTAGTAGTAGTAGTAGTAGTAGTAGTAGTCGTCGTCGTCGTCGTCGTCGTAGTAGTAGTAGTAGTAGTAGTAGTAGTAGTAGTAGTAGTAGTAGTAGTAGTAGTAGTAGTAGTAGTAGTAGTAGTAGTAGTAGTAGTAGTAGTAGTAGTAGTAGTAGAGGAGTGTGATTTATGAGATATGTGCATTTGTCTAGTATGTAGTTATACATGTCGATGTTGTGTGGTTTACAGTCTTGGCTTTTTAGCAAATGGTAAGAACTTACTTAATCTTTTAAGCATATGCGCGCATTGCACATTGATAGTAGTTCTTTGGTTTTATGCTGGTTTGTACTCGTGATATAATATTGAGGAATATCTTTGGATCGCACATCATTGTATTTAATACACTCATTTCCAGCAGATAGGATGTAGAGATGTGATCTGGGGGAAAGCTATAGGAGAGTAATAGATAGTGAGCAAACAAAGTAAGGAAAGTAACTCAAAGATTAAAGTATATAGCATATCTATACAGTCGATTCTGCCATAAACATGTAACCATTACCGACCAAATTACCGGCCAGTCCTAGAGTTTATCAAAACGTTGGCAACCCCTATGTAATGTTAAAAACTTAAGATCTGCTAGTAGCTTGAATATAATTTTTGAACTTCTTTCAATATGCAATCATTTTCCTGGACGGATAGAGATCTGTTCCTTTGCACAGCACGTCACACGACAAAGGAATATACGGATGTAGTTTTTGTCTTAAGTGTTGTCTTCGTATTGTGTAATAAGCACATTTTTAAAAGAAAATGATTTGCATCTTCTACATCTGTCTTACAAAACAATTGGGTATGGGTTCTATGACGGCCGATCCACGCTCCCTCGTCCACAGAATTCCTCCTAGGATGTTAACTATATTGACACTAAATATCTCAACGGTTTGTTGACACTGACTCTTCATTGACACAATAATTACACAATAATTGCGACGTTAGGCGAATTTATAACGGCTCTTGATTTGTCGTTCCGAAATGGGCAGTAGTGTGGTCAGACATGAAAGACGAATATTCACAGTTGCAATCTAAATTAAAGGAACCGATCAAAGCACGACCAGTAATAGCTTACAATAGAAATCCAAACCTGAAAGATTTGCTAGTAAGATCAAAGTTAGACCTCATGGTTCCTGTTAACAGTGACAAGGTTTCATCCCTCCCTACCTATTCTTAAATAAATCTAATCCCAACCAAAATCAATGGTGGGGCAACATGAAATCAAACGTTCTAAAATGGCCAAGAATTTCAACGGCCCAGTGGGTAAAGGACGCAAATCTGGCAACCCAGCGTCCAACGTTTCTTCAACCAAAAGTGCTCCTAACCAGTCTGTTCAGGCCTTTCAGAGACTGGTTAAGATGTACTTCCATGTGTTGCAATGCTTGCATCACTATGGTCTTTTACGAGAGCATTTGGCATCAGACTCTCTCCCGAAATCTCTCAGCATGAAAATGGAGGAGATGAACTCGTTTTTCTGCCCTGCCTTACGAGATGACGAATTTTTGAAATCGACCAGCATGATAAACCAAATTTGGGCTCATAGCTGCTTAGAAAATTTAATCAAACATTATCGAAGCAAATTGGACAAATTAAAGGCAGAGGTAAAAGTGGCCGAATCTAATGTAATTCTTGATCTAGACAGAGCCAAAGGCATAGCATTGAAATGGGGTAGGCAAAATTTTGGAAATAAATTGGCCACAACGACAATCACAAATTTTTGGAAATTTTTGGCAGAAATAGCTAGTGATAAGCAAAATAGAGTGATGTCTCTACCAACACCGGCGGCCACACCGAGTACAGGTTCAGGTTATCATTCAACAATGACTAACAAACGACAACGGTCACCAACCACCTTCACACCCTCGCCTACCACTTCCAAGCGGACGAATCTGTATACATCACCAACACCAGCACCTGGTGTTGATGATGTAACAGAGTCATGGCCGGCTCTCCCAAAGACAAATTCTCCTCCTGTGCGCCGTTGTCGGGTTGTTACTCACTGTTCCCCCAATCTACCACCTAGCAACTCTTCCTCATCTCTTCCACTATCTTCTCCTCGCCACCTTCTGACTCGATCTTCTCCTCTTCCTCCTTCTCCTCTCTCAATCCCGCCTCCTCCTCTTCCTCCTCAAACTTCTTCTCTTCATGCATCTCCTCTCTCAATCCCGCCTCCTCCTCTTCCTCCTCAAACTTCTTCTCTTTATGCATCTCCTCTCTCAATCCCGCCTCTTGCTCCTCATACTCAATCTTCTCCTCTTGCATCTCCTCTCTCCATCCCTCCTCCTCCTCCTCTTCCTCCTACGCTTCATCTCTCTTCTCCTCACGCACCTTCTTCTGCTCCTCTTCTTCTGTCTCCACCTCCTCTCCCTCCTATGGAGAATAATAGTAACCTGTCTGACAGGAAGTTTGCTAGGTACTGTCATCAATCGCATAGCAAGGGCCTGTGGAGGATCCCCAGAATCACCAAAAAGATTCTGATGATAGGGTCCTCTAATCTAGCCCGAATTGATTTAGATGTCCATCCTGACATCCAGGTTGAGTGCTATCCTGGTGCCGCATTATCACATTTCAGAACAATGGCTATGCGACACCAGGATGGCCCTAGCCCGGAGAAGATCATCTTGAATATTGGCATCAACTCCAAAAATGAGCATCCAACCAAAGCCTCAAGCCATTTACGGTTCATGGCTCGTGAATTTAAAAACACCTTCCCTAATGCGGAGTTGCACTTTGCTGAGATTAACTTCTCTGATAGCTTGTCAGACAGGCAAAGGTTCTGTCTCAAGCGTATCAACGAATCAGCAAGGTCCAACTGCCACGTTGATAAGGTCATCCCCAAAATTTCTGATGCGAATTTTCATGTTGAGAAGGATAGAATCCATTGGACGAAAGAAACAGCTAATTGTATTTATAACCATTGGTTGACAGTACTTAGTTTAAACTAAATGTGGGTCAAGGCAATAGCTCCCCTAACATAGGATTAGGAACAAACCTTGTCAATTTAGCAGCTGACTATGATCTCTCACCATCTGAAAAATCAATTCTCGATCGTGGTCTTACTTTTATACCAACTCCAAAACCAAAAACAGGATTAGATTTGCTTTTAGACACAGGTCTTATTGAAGTAGCTAATTTTGGTCATTCAGTAAAAATAGCCCATCATTTTCGAAATTTAAATGGAGAGTCAAAACCATTCACTGGAAAATCCTGTTGGGACCCTCCAGATAGGCTAGTTGATGACAATGTTAAAGCAACCATAAAAACGGTTGCTGGTATAGCCAGATCATTGCCAGTTACAAACAATAAGCAAAACCTTTCATTTCTCGAACGACAGGCTATCAACAAATTACGTAGAAATCAAAATATTATTATAAAACCAGCCGATAAAGGTTCAGCAACTGTGATTATGTCTAGAGAAAACTACATCCGCGAGGCCGAAAGGCAGTTAACTAACACCAGGCATTACAGAAAACTTGATAATTTAATTTGGCCTCAAAACCGACAAAATTTCATTGAAATACTTAATTCATTGCATACAGATATGTACATCGATAAGAAACAGCTAAAGTATCTGCTAGGTGAGAATAATCCACAAAATCGGACATTTTATATCTTGCCTAAAATCCATAAACCTATCAGCACCTGGTTAGATCCATTGACACCTCCTGGACGACCCATCATTTCAGACTGTGGCAGTGAGTCTTATGGCATTTCAGAATATATTGATTACTATTTAAAGCCCATTGCTAATAGACACAAGAGCTTTCTCAAGAACACTGAACACTTTCTTTCAAAGTTATCCAAATTGTCAGTTCCGAAAGATGCATATTTAGTCACATTAGACATAGATGCTATGTATACCAATATAGATATTGATGCTGGAGTCAATGCTATTAAGAATTCTTTTGTCAAATTTCCTGATCCAGATCGACCAGACACGGAAATTCTAAAATTATTAGAGCTAAGTCTTAAAGGAAACGATTTCCAATTTAATGGTGAAAATTACCTTCAAATCTGTGGATGCGCAATGGGTAAACGATTCAGCCCAAATTTTGCCACGATTTATGTTGCAGAGTGGGAAGAGGAGGCACTGAACAAATCAACCAAAAAGCCTCTTCTTTACCTCAGATATCTAGATGACATCTTCATAGTTTGGCAACATTCAGAAGAAGACTTTTGGGAATTTTTTCGCATTTTAAATAACCAAGATTCAAACATCAAGCTAAAAGCTACTATTAGTGGAACATCGGTTGACTTTTTAGATGTCACGATCTATAAGGGTCCTCAATATGATTCCTCTGGAAAATTAGAATATAAAGTATTCTTTAAGCCAACAGACTCACATCAGCTGCTTCACAAAAAATCATTTCATCCTCCACACACATTTAAAGGTTTGATCAAATCGCAAATCATAAGATTTTTTCGAAACTCTAGCAACAGGCAAAATCTGAATAGTGCATGCTCTACTCTGTTTGATGCTTTGAAAGCACGAGGCTATTCAGCCCGTTTTCTTCGAAAAATTAAAGCAGACACCATCAATGAGCTTGAAAATCTAAAACCTCATAGCGGACCCGAGTTTGAACCTGTCCAAATTAAACACAATAAACCAATCATGTGCGATGGATCAGTTTCTAAATGCGACAAAAATAGATGCAAAGTAAACAACTATATTGTAAACCAACAAACATTCCTGAGCTTTCAAACTAAAAATGAATATCATATCCGAACTAATATGCATTGTGATTCTGAGAATGTAGTCTATTTGATCAATTGTGCCCTTTGCCAGAAACAGTATGTTGGTGAAACAAAAAATGCATTTAGAGTGCGTGCTAGACGCCACGTTTCTGATATTAACACCTCAGCAGATACGCCAATTGCTCAACATTTCCAACTTCCGGATCATTCAGTTGAACATTATTTTGAAATCATGCCAATAGAACAGATTCCGACCTTCGATAGTGAGGAAGAAACGAGTTCGTTTCGCAAAATCCGAGAGGGCCATTGGATTAGAACACTCCAAACAAAAGCACCATTTGGAATAAATGTAGATTCGGGAATATCACAAAAGAACAAAATTATCCCATTTCAACTCATATACAATAGACGTAATGTTGAATTAGCGAAAACCATGAAAGACGAATATTCACAGTTGCAATCTAAATTAAAGGAACCGATCAAAGCACGACCAGTAATAGCTTACAATAGAAATCCAAACCTGAAAGATTTGCTAGTAAGATCAAAGTTAGACCTTATAGTTCCTGATAACAATGACAAGGTTTCATCCCTCCCTACCTATTCTTAAATAAATCTAATCCCAACCAAAATCAATGGTGGGGAAACATGAAATCATATCCGTAGGACATCTTTTAATTTTGTGTCTGCGTGCGTGCGTGCGTGCGTGCGTGCGTGCGTGCGTGCGTGCGTGCGTGCGTGCGTGCGTGCGTGCGTTCGTTCGTTCGTTCGTTCGTTCGTTCGTTCGTGCGTCCGGGCGTTTGTTCGTATGTGTGTATGGGTGTGTGCTCGTACATCGTACATGTGTGCATCTATACTTGCGTGGGTGTATGTGTGCGTGTGTATGTGGGTGTGGGTGCATTAATTCGTGAGTACATTAGTGCCTGGGTGTGTGCGTGCAAGCATTCGTGCGTCCGTTCGTGCATGCGTTCATGAACACACGTGTCATGCG
>CM067360.1:9311869-9374146 GCA_034401795.1 Chaetoderma sp. LZ-2023a | reverse complement strand
TAAATGGCATTTGCTACTGTAAATGCTCTAGGCAAACAGATTAATATAATGGGGATTTAATTGCCATTTAATACCAGTTGACCATCTGCCCGATTAACCCATGAATGTATTAATGTCAATATAAAACTTGCACTTAATGTAGATGCTAAGGATAGCTGATGAATATTTTTCAAAACAATTTGACAGGAAATTGTTCCTGCCCATTAAACCTCCTACTGGTGAAATATTAGATTTTGTATTAACCCTTATACTGCAATGTTAACTTTTATTTCATTGATTTTGTACTAATTTTCCAGTATCCATTAAGAAATATTGGAAAGGTAAATTGTCACACACTTCGTATATTTTTTACTGCTGAATGGCCAATCCCTGATTAACCTATTTACTGATGAATGGCCAATCATCTAGCTGAATTTTCTGACTAGTTTTGTGTCTGTATATAAATCTTCTCCAAAGCCACCTAAGTGAATGATCCGAATGACAAGTATTATTATCTAGAGCAGTTACTAAAAAGTGAATTTCACCAGAGAACATTTGTATACAATTTGTACACATTGATCCCTGAATTTCATGTAACATGTTGAATATTTTGAAACTAATTTGACTGTGTGTTGTGGCTGCAACAACGCCCAGTGAAATAGTTTCAAAATATTCAACATAATGTTAAAAACATAGGGCCTTAACCCTCTTATGATGAAGCTGGCCAAACCGGCCTCTGCAGGGGTCTTGAGAAATGTCGATTAGTAGGCCAAGTGAAAACTATTTCTGAAAATTTACCACTGGAATGACTGGCTCGGTAAGCGAGCCAGTCATTCCAGTTGCAATATTTCAAAATACAATTTTCTTGGCCTGCAATAAGACATTCAACAAGAAAATGTTTAGTTTTTTGACAAGATTTAGTCATTAAAGGGTTAAATGTTAAGGACATAGGGCTTACAATTTGTACACTTGATGGACATTATAATCCTGTCTAGCATAGTTAGAAATCGGAGGGGCATTGCTAGAAATTGATACCTCTATGTTTTTATGCCTGTAATAAATAAGCAACAATGCTCGCTAACTGGTCCCATCAGGCTACGGGACATATTCAGTATTTTAAAGATTCATTTGGAACGAGATTACATTATAGAGTACCTTAAGTTATTTGTAGAACACAGGACTTGAATAATTGTATGTCCCTCTCTTCCTGTGATAGCACTTTGAAAGAAAGCGCACACCAGGCAGTCTTTGACGAACTGTGTCAGAGGGCTTATCTGAGTTAAATATCACTGATGTCTATTGCTGCATATGCAGTGCATTAAGATCAATCTATGTACAGTAAGATCATTATTTTAAAGTTCATGGCCTCCAAAGTCCTTGGTCTCCAAAATCATTTCTCTTTTTCAACTGCCCTGTATTAACCCACCTTTACTGACAAATTCTTAAGCTCCTAATGAGATCGTTATTGACAGGATTATAATGTCGATTCCGAACAGAAATATACTGAAAATTATTGTTGACTATGGTATCAACAACATGCAGCCAAATTGTTTTTTTAAAGTCAGCCAAATTGTTTTAGGTTTCTTTGATAACTGCTCTGAAAATAGAATGAAATAGACTGTTACACTGTTTATTCATTTGGACAAACAATCATGAAATGCTTTAGCGTCATGAAAAGAATGAACGAGACCAATGATAGGGGTTGCAGCTCACAAACCACAGTGGGCGTGGGGGAGGTGATAATTACCCTGCATAAAAAGGCTAACATTTCAATTTCGCACTGATCTCAACATAATTATTTATCCAATGATCGATTTAAAAGCGCATTTATTTCTGAAGATAGTTGTGCGGAGAACCAACTTAATGTTTTGAAAGCACGTTAACTGAACGTTGTTGCTACCTAAGGAAACAATTACGTTCAGTCAAATTGTTTTTAAATAATGAGCCAGGGCATTTCCAGAACGTTAGGATGCATTGAGCAGGGTTAATAGATAATCGGAGTGATATCAATAAAACTCCAAATGCAAAATTAACCATTTTCCTTCTAGCAGGGCTGAAGAAACTAGTGAAATTATGCAGTGATACATCACTGCGTGTATGTATTGAAACAAGACTGGATTTTTGTGAGAAATCTTGTAGCCTGCTTGGCAATTATCATATTATGTTTGTTGAAACCGGTTGCTATTTAGGGTAGCAGCAACTTTCAGACATGAGTATTTATCTGTAGGGAACTGAAATATTTAATGTGATGATTGTCCGAGTTTGTTTACATTTCTATCAGCGTATATAACTAGTTGTTGCTTCGCCGCCCATTCGCTCACCACCCACCCACCCCCGTATGTAATGCTATTTTGTTACATGTAATGAAACCACTCTATTCTGCGTCAAAATAAAATAGCCATTATGGAGTTTGTTTTGACAATTATGTTGCTGGAATGAGTTGCTAAATTGTTGCTATCAATTCAGTCACATTGGCCGGAATTCAACAAGGATGTTTAAACCAGGATTAGCCTAAACCGGGTAACAAATCACAAAGTAATTGCGATGTTAGTTTTATAGATTGGGCGATGTCTCCAACTTTTCCTTGTTTGAGAGCTAAGTCACGTCCCGTGCAAGAGGTGTGGCCTAAATTAAGTTTTAAATAATTGTCCTTGTTCTATGTCTATTCAGCGCCATGCCCAATTTGGCCGGGTTGTAGCATAAGCGCTGAGGCTGATATTCCGCCATGCTTGGACAATCTATATTGGTGAGAGAACTCAAAGCCGATGGTACGATTTTGTCCCAATTGCGCCGTAGATTGGAATTTATATAGTCAATGATAGTAATTAATTATGTACCTATGATCATTCCGTTGCTGAATTATGTTGCAAAAACTTACCCCAAAACACCGGCATTATTTTAAGGTCCAATCTGTGCTGTTTAAAGGGTGGGGCAAATATCATGACATTTTAAATACGCAAGGCTGTTCATTTTAACGTTGCGAGATCATACACATATATTAACGTATTAGCTGATGTTGCTGCATGCATTTTGCACTCGGTACCATTCCATCTGGTGTCCATCATACAACAGGATCACATTATACTATAATACAGAGAGGGGTGGCATTGAGGGCGGGCGGGAGAGGATGGCGGGAGCGAGGGAGGGATTGAGGGAAGGGAGAAGCGGAGGAGAGGGAGACGGAGGGGAGAGAGGGTGGAGAGAGAGAGAGAGAGAGAGAGAGGATAATGTTTCAAAAATAGTCTTCTCTTGGTATGCAAACGGACATTTTCCAAGACTACCGCAGAAGCCGTTTTGGCCAGCTTAAGTGTTAAAGAGTTAGCTAGATAGATACATTTATTACACAATAGGCAACTGGCCTTTGAGTGAATACAATGCTATTTATTATGTATTGTATGGCGGACAAATTATTTGCATTGTGTCCACACAGATGTCACAACCCCTCCTCCGACCCCCACCCCACCCCTGAACACACACTTGCTGTGCGCGCGTCCTTTGTATGTGGATAGCTATTACAAATGTATTAGCGGCCACTTGACCTTTATATGACCTGCATATGACCACCTATCTAAGGGGACCACTTGAGTTGTGACTCTAAAAACGCATTGCTATTCCTGTATAGGACCACCCATCTAAGCGATTATTTAGCCTAATGCATAGGACTACCTTTCTAAGGTAGACCACTTGAGTTTTATTGATAACCACCATGCATATATACAGTTGAAACGAGTGGGAGGGAGGTGGAGGGGAGAGGGGGTGGGGGGGAGGTGAAGGGGGCAGGTAGTTGAAGGGACGGGGGAGATAGATCAACTATGTGATGATATAGAATATATCATTATGTTCCAGCCCTAATACGTCTGTTTTTGTTGCAACGGTCATGTTATAAAGCTATGAAATACTAAACGATATCTGTTGCGTGCTGCTATTGCTGCTAGTTGATGAAGCCATAATTCTGGGAATATTGGCATAAATCACTATGTTTCAGCCTTAATAACTTTGCAACGACCAGTAGCAAGAGGTTTCTGTTGCAAGGGTCGTATTCAGAGGTTTACACATACTAAGACATCTGAGATATGTGTTACAATTGTTACTAGTTCCAGAATTATTAATACGATTCCACCCATGCAACAGAAAGCTGTTGCTAGTGGCCGTTGAAACATTATTAATGCTGGAACATAGTGATCCTTTCCTTAATTTCCGCTAATTTATACACGTTTCAGGTTCCAAGCACGCTATGTTCATAGATTATGAAATACTAAAACACTCGAGTTTTGCGTTGCTATTTCTATTAATTATTTAATTATTAATACGCTTGCATAGTGCAGTTGAATGTGATACTTGTAAAAAAAAATACATGAAAATATTGAATATTATGGAAGTGCACCACATGAATTTTATTGATGGCGATTCTCAAAAACACTGCTCTTAGAGACAGTAACCATTTTCGTTAAAACAGAGATGCTGATGTATGATGACGGTGGTTCTCAGTGATTAGCGCGCAATTACGTTCTATGACCAGCTCTGTAAGTGAACCGCTTGAGTGGTGGTTCTCAAACCCATTGCTATTACAGTATAGGACCATACATCTACGCACTTAATTAGCCTACTGCATTAGAATGCCTATCTAAGGTGGACCACTTGAGTCTCATTGGTGATGCTTCTAGAACATTGCTATTTGTGGTTATTGTGAAACCTGTGGCATCTTAAACCACAGGTATGACAGGTCGTAACAGACCACCTTTAGAAACATTTTAATGTAATTAATTAACCTACTATTATCTTCCCAAAACAGGGAAATCATAACATTAGCAAACTAACTTCCATGATTTATATGCACAGCACACCATTGGATAAGTTATGGGAGACCTATCAGAACTATCTTGATAACAAGGGCGATCAATCTGGCCAGAGTAATTCAGCTAAACAATTAAGGTTTACCTCACTTTTTAGCGAAAAATACGACCGTGACCTATAACATAAATGATAGAAATTGTGGTTAAAATGTTATCTTTAATAGGCCTACGTTCGAAACATACGAGGATGATATATTTAAGAGTTCCAATCATGGCCACTCACGAATGCAACTCAAGCTAACTAAAGGTGGCTCAATAGCTATTATGAGTAATGAACTGGATTTGCTACTGTAAATGCTCTATGCAAACATATTAATGTGATAGGGATTTAATTGTCATTTAATACATGTTGACCATGGGGGCCAATTAACCCATCAACCTATGAATGCCAATATAAACCTATCGCTTATTGTAGATGCTAAGGATACCCACATACTATTTTAACAATCTGACTGGAAGTTGTTCCTGCCTATTAACCCTTCTACTGTTGAAATATTATAGTTGTTGTATTTACCTGTGTACTGCAGAATGTTAGCCCTTGATTGATTTTGTACTAATTTCCAGTTTCCATTGAGCATATTGGAAAGATAAAAAATTGTCATGCACTTCTAGATCTGTTAATGGCTGTATGGTCAATCCCTGATTTACCTATTTACTGCTGAATGCCCAATCATCTACATGATTTTTGTGACCAGTTTTGTGTCTGTATATAGATATTCTCCTAAGCCACCTAGGTGACTGATCCGAGAGACAAGAAATATTACCTAAAGCAGGTATAGAAACGGAATTTCATCAGAGAACAGGAAAACAGATTAATGTGATAGGGATTTAATTGTCAATTAACAGCAGTTGACCATGGAGCCGATTAACCCATGAACTTATGAATGCCAATATAAAACTTGCACTTATTGTAGATGCTAAGGATACATGCTGACTATTTTTCAAAACAATTTGACTGAAAGTTGTTCCTGCCTATTAACCCTTCTACTGCTAAAATAATAGATTGGTATTAACCTTTATACTGCAGAATGCTAACTTTTACTTGGAATCCTTCTAGAAATTGTTCTGATTATTCTCTTTTACAGGGTTGGCTTGATTTAAATCAATTGATTTATATCATGATTTAAATCATGATTTAAATCACTCGATTTTTATCGAAAAAATCGTGATTTAAATCAGTTTTGCAAAAATAGAGGAATTTTCAAGTAATTAATACAATTAACAGTAATTTTGTTAAATTAAAGTAACATAATTATTTTACTGCTTCCATGGCACTTGAACATCAACACAAAATAGAATTATACACTTAATTGCTCATATTTGTCATCAGCAAGACTAGACCCAGTGCACGAGTCCACATCTACAATCTACATACTTGAGGTTCATGTACACAGTACATCACACATGTGTACAAAGTATGATCATTAAGTATGTGTAAGCTGTAAAGAAGAGGAGAATTCCATGTGCTTACATGTCACTACATGACCATTAAAGCAATAGTGTACATGAAAAGTCATGTATGGGCCAGTATGGCTATTACTATTAGTCTAATTCCAAAAGCACACTCTTTTAAAGCAAGACACTGTCTCTTTTTTCAGCTATGACATGCGTCTGGAGTCACTCTGGAGTGTCATTGAGTGTCTCGATTACTATTGGCTAGTGCTTATCAAGTTGGACTTTTGGGCTCCATTTTATTTAACACTAAAACAATAAAGATTGAAATGTTATTAAATTAAGTAGTTTACTACAACTTCAAAAATCAAAATCAGTAATTGCTGAAACTGGCAAGAAACTATATACATTGTAACACGTAAACACATCATTACATTACATTAACCCTTAGCACACTGATGTAGGAGTTTTAATTTTTCAAAATAAACATAACCCCTAGCACTCTGGAGCATGATAATTTAAATTTTCAAATTAAATTTAAAGATAAACTGGTGTACAATTTGCAACAATTTTTGTGGACGATGCTGCTGTCTGTGACAGCACCATCTTCCACAAAATTTGTTGAAAAACGTACACCAGTTTATCTTTAAATTTAATTTTAAATTTAAAAATTTCGACATCAGTGTGCTAAGGGTTAAAGATAAACTGGTGTACATTTTTCAACAAATTTGGTGGATGATAGAGCTGTCGCAGACAGCAACATCGTCCACCAAAATTGTTGAAAAATGTACACCAGTTTATCAATTTTAATTTGAGCATATTTTTAAAGACAGAAGTTAACAAGGTTGATAGACTTAGACAATGATGACTTTTGCATACCTTCATAGATTTTGTGCATCTAATTAGGGCTAATTCGTTAGATTTATGCATTGCATCATTTCTGTCCTATTGCTACTCACTGTATCTGTGATGCAATTGTGAACAAAATTGAAAAATCGTTGCTAATATGACGTAATATATAAATTTTGAACTCTATATATTATTAGTTCAAACAGTGATAATTAAAGAATAGACATCCCATCATTCGTAACATAATAAACATATTGAATATTTTGAAAGCAATTTCACTGAAAACCGTTGCTGACTTAGGCAGCAACGGCTTCCAGTGAAATTGCTTTCAAAATATTCAATATGTTATGAATGATGGGATGCATATTCTTTAATTATTCACAATTAAGTGATTAACCAGAACACTCGATATATTGACTATTGAGATACCGCAATTTTTTTATAATAACGATATCGATATTCTCTCAAGCAATATCGCGCAAACCTAACTGAGTCACAGATAGATGTGTCTGTCATCACTTTTCACTTTCAGTTTTCAATAATGCTGCAATTGTACTTCACTAGTCTAGTCAACAATCATCATTCAACTGAAACCGGAAGTCATTTTCTTTGTCACAGTTTAGGGACCGAAAAAGAAATACTAGTTTAGCCGCTTTTAAAGTTCCAAGTTTGTTTCTCAACTTACTCTGCACGAGCCCATAGCTGGAGAACACGCGCTCGACACCAGCTGACGCCGCCACAGCTGACATCAGACGCTGAGTGAATTCAAATGCTTCCAGCAGATCATCCTCGAAGTCACGTCTGTGCGACTTCCACCAATGAAGAGAGGTTACTCCATTAACAACTTCGTCGTTAAATTTAAGAATGTGAAATGGTGGTGCCATGGCCTCGAATTTGATTACCAAAGTCATCAAACCAGGGATTTCGGATGCTACGGTGAGTGCAGTTTCACGTTCTTGCTGAGTCAAGTTTCGACCACGGTATTTAGGGTGGAGTAGATTGGCCAGCATGTGGTGAGGTGTCACAGCTTGTTGATAACGCTTATCGGCCGCACGCTTTGTTGAATTATTAGTGTCATTATGCAGGGCCGTTTTTACATCTTTCCATAATTCAACTGCTTCTGCTATTGTGCAATTGTCCGATTGAGCTTTATCGAGAGCGCAAGCTACTGGTTTCAAACAAAGTCGGTATTCATCTGCAGAACGTTTGATTACTACATTACGAACTTTATTGGCAATGGCAACATCTATGCGGTCAGTATGTCCATCACAGATTGTCACAAGTGTCGGCCATGCCTCACAATACGAGTTTAAACAATCATACATTGTGTTCCACCTTGTATCTGCTGGCATCACTAACTTTCTGCACGATGATTGGCGTATTTGGGCACTAGCAAAGTGGTTATTTCGGAAATACTTCACAACTTGTGTGACATGCTCCTTAACATTACCCATTTCTAAGTCCTTTGAAGTCAGATTTAGAAGATGAGGCGTGCATCCATACGCAATCATGTTGAAACCCAGTCGTTCTTTCAAGAACTCTCGCATCTTTGCTACATTAGCAGCATTGTCTGTGACGATACTACATATAATGCACCCAAAATCATTGTGCGTGTTTTCAATTGTCTGCTTCGCAATGTCATAAAGATATTCCGCTGTGTGAGGATGTCCAGAGGTGTCCGTAGTATCCACTAAGTAAATATCACCTAAGCAGGTCGTCACTGTAGCACATACGATAGGCTCGTTATGAATATTGCTCCAACCGTCTAATGCTAGACAGACAAGTTCACCTTCCAAATTTTTTCTCGCCTTCTCCCGCTCTTCTGTGTAGATAACATCCAAATATTTCCCCCCTATGTCCTTTCTGGATGGTGGTTGATAGCCTGGTCGTAAATCTTTTACAAGGTTTATAAAATGTCTATTTTCTACTAAGCGAAATGGGGAGTTCGTAGCATACACCATCCTAGCTACATCACGATCTAATTCACCACGTTTTTCTGCTGAAGTTCTGATGACATAATTCTGTAGACCATAATTCAGCTTGGGTATCTTAGCGGCCAATGTACCAGCAGCTAATTGACCGTGCACTGGGCGCTTCACTGCCGCTGAAGCAGAACTTGAAGTTGACAGAGGTTCAACTTCCATCACCACCACATCGTTTTGATCAACAACAGTTTCAACGCGCTGCTGCTGCTCAGATTGAGATGAAGTCCCCGTTTCTGTTGCGGCTACAGCTAGACCTTGAAGTGCTGGTGTTGGTGGACCTGTGCAATTGGCTGCATGTTTTTTTAACCGCTCTGGGATACCTTGGAGTTCGTGTCGGCAGACCTTGCAGACAGCTCGGACACCGGCCTTATCTGGGGTCTTCACTTTCTCATAATGAATCCATATTGGATCTTGTTTTCGGCCGGAGTTAGACATTTTGCTAATTATGGAATTGAAAATATTTCATAGCCTTTGTCACTTAAGCAGTTTTGACTGTATTTTTCAAGAATGAAAAAATGCTTTTCTATTGCATCATTTAAAAAAAATGATGCAATAAAAAAATGATGCAATAGAAAAATGATGCAATAAAAAAATGATGCAATAAAAAATGATGCAATAATAATACTGTTAAAACTGCTTAAGCGAACAAAGTTTTTTTTGTATTAAGAAACCAGCAAGCTTAAAATTCAGTTAAAAATAAGTCATAAAAATACCACTTTATTCAGTTCCAAAATACAGTTTAGCAATGCATCTGGACCTGTATTAAGAGACCACCTGTCTTAAGAGACCACCTTCTGCGACTCCCACAGCCAGTGTCTTAATACAGGTTTCACTGTATAAGTTTTACGTAATTTCCTGG
Organism: Chaetoderma sp. LZ-2023a; assembly: GCA_034401795.1. Lineage (NCBI taxonomy): Eukaryota > Metazoa > Mollusca > Caudofoveata > Chaetodermatida > Chaetodermatidae > Chaetoderma > Chaetoderma sp. LZ-2023a. The sequence goes on along the minus strand of CM067360.1, from coordinate 9,364,229 downwards.
GATGTCGCGAATAAAAATCGATTTAAATCATTGAAATCGATTTAAATCAAAAAAATCGATTGATTTGATTTTTTTGAAAAAAATCGATTTTTTTCCAACCCTGCTCTTTTATTATTATTATAATTACTATTCCTCTTCTATCGGCTTCTTTTGAGCCATGGATCCCGCAATGCTATGACCTTTGTCATATCAGCGTGGGCATAGATGAACGAATGTTTGAAAACTAGAAGATAATCTGTCCACTTGCCCTGTAGGTGGGGCTTAGAATACACCTTCTGTATCCTCTGCGTGTCGTAAGAGGCGACTAAAGGAGGTAAGGGTGAGGTAACCATGACAGAAACCTCGAGTGCTGAAGACGGAGGTTCCAGGCCGCACGGCGCAAACTAATAAACCATGGATCCACGCACTTAACGCTTATGATCATGTCGATAGTCACTTAGGACTGGCAGTATGATCAGAGAACGAAAAGAAGAAGAAGATCTGTCAATAAACGGCCGAGATATGAACTTCCGAAATTACTACATCATATATAGCAACGGTCTAATTTCAGAGGTGTTCCTTAATTAGACAGGTTAGATCTGTTACAGTTTCCGCCGTCGAGCAGATTTATGGTGACAACTTTAGATTTCACACTCCTGTTCCTTGCAGCCGAATGTCCAAGTTTATTTAGCAACATGGTTTGGTAGACTGAGTTGTTTCTTTAAAAATAATTTGACTGAAGGTCATTGCTGCGGGAGGAACAACTTTCAGTCAAACTCATTACAAAAAATTCAACAACATAGATGTCAGAGCACACAATAATATCTTAAATATTTATGCATCAGCGGAAAGAAGGTCAATCTAGTAATGATGATTTTATATAGCTTTCATGATAAAGCTCCATCAGATGGAAATTCAGGCTTATAACCAGGAAGATATTTATTACCCAAAGACGAACACGTGCTCTGGCGCCAAAAGATGGTTATTCTTTAAAAGGGGTGGTGGTATGACGAGAAGCCGTAAGCAACCACCATCTTTTGGTCCAAAAACTCTGCATAGTATAGCGAATAAGTTGTATTAACTGACTATCTGTCTTTAACAACCACTTTTTGATGGACCATACAGTGCCCATTATAAACAGGCTTGAGTGATCTTGCACGCTTAAATGCGCTATTATACTCTTCTCTTAATAGAGCGGATTAGTGATTTAGCTTTTAACACTTTGAACCCTAAAGTGCTAAAATCTTATTTTCCTGATAATAATAGAAGTATTGCGTAAGTTGATGAATGTATTGAAAGAAATTTGACTGGAAACTGTGGCCACAGCGTCATATATCCCTACCCAAGCCCTCCAACCAGTTTCAGAATCTTATCTATTCAGTTTTCTTAAGTTGACAAATGCGTGATGTGTTTCAATACTAGAAGCATGACAGTAAAAGTAGTTCCTGTCTCAATTAGCTACATCAGTTGGCGACAACTTTAGATTTCACCCTTTACCCCTTCTTTAGTGCATCTCAAATGGTCTTGCGAAATGTCCATTTGCAAACTAAGAGAAGACTATTTATGAAAATTTACAACTGGAATGATTAGCTCGATAACCGAGCCAGTCACTCCAGTGGTAAATTTTCAAAATAGTCTTCTCTTGGTCTAGAAATGGATATTTTCCATGAGAAAATTAAAATTTTCTTGAACAAATTTAAAAATTGCAACAGAAAGGCAATCTTAACAGTCTATTTAAAAGAGCTACCATCGCAACTCTCCTAGCCCATTTCATGCAGAAACTTGAAACTTCTGGTATGATTACACATATGGCGATGGATGGGCATGGCACTTTTGAAATTTTGTCATGACGCCGAAGGGGGTGGGGACTGTGGGTAGAAATTTTAATTTGTGCAAAGGTGGTCATGTCACATATCATTGTCAAGCCAATGATGAATAGACTACAACACAAGGAATTATTTTTATCTTGGGTCCAACTTAGGGTAGGGGGCGGGGACACAAGTGGGCACCAATCGATTGTAAAGAAACTCGTCCTAGACCATTTCACAGAGACCTTTATAAACTTTCCGTATGATTACACATATTGCGAGGAATGTGCATGGCACTTTTGAAATTCTGTCATGACCCCTGGGGGTGGGGACTGTGGGTCAAAAATTTAATTTATCCAAACATGGTCATGTCACATCTCATTTTGAAGCCAATGATAAGTAGGCTAAAGTACAAGGAATTATTTCGATCCTGGGTCTAACTGGGGGGGGGGGGTCAAAAGTGGGCACCAATCGATTGTTACACAACTCCTCCTAGATCATTTCACATAGAAGCTTGAAAATTTTTGTATCATTGCACATATGGACAGGGATTTGCATGGCACTTTTGGAATTTTGGCATGACCCCAGGGGCAGGGCCCTGGGGGTGGGAAATGTGTGTCAAAATTTAAATTTTTCCAAAGGTCATGTTGCATATCATTTTCAAGCCAATGGTAAGTAGTCTACAGTACAAGGAATTATTTCGATCTTGGGTCAAACTGAGGGTGGGAGGCGGCGTCAAAATTCCAAAAGTGGGCACCAATCAATTGTAATGCAACTCTCCTAGACCACTTCAGATAGAAACTTGAAACTTTGGAGATGATTGCACATCTGGCCAGTCATTTGCATGACACTTTTTAAATTTTATCATGAACCCCAGGGTGTGGGGACTGTGGGTAAAACATTTAATTTATCCAAAGGTGGTCATGTCACATATCATGTTCAAGCCAACGAAGAGTAGACAACAATACAAGGAATTATTTTGATCTTGCGTCAAATTGAGGGTATAGGGCGGGGTCAAAGGTGGGCACATATCAATTGTCATTCAACCACTAGAGCATTTGACATCTAAATATGTATTATGCTGATTGTTTTTTTTAATGTTTCTTCTTTTTTCAGACTATGAACTTTGCTTATGTTTGGACCATTTGCCAGTTGTCATTAAATGACTTCACGTTACTCCTGGGCAGATAATCTTTATGGTTCAGTCTCCAAGCTATGCTTTCCCAATGGGTAGTACCAACGGTGTTTTGAATTCACATGTTGATTGTCAAATTTCAAAATGTGACTATCCGGTGGTCCATCATATCCTGTGAAGTACAATTAATATACAGTACAGGTCAGCTATTTTATATCTTCTGATAGGTCTTGTGAAATTTTGGTATGACCCCAGTGATGGGAAATGTGAAGTAAAAAATAAAATCTTTCCAAAGGTGGTCATGTCACATATCATTTTGAAGTCAATGATGAGTAGACTACAGTACACGGAATTTTTTTGATCTTGGGTCAAACTGAGGGTATGGGGCAGGGTAAAAATTGGGCACCAATCAATTGCAACACAACTCCTCCTAGACCATTTCACATAGAAATGTATGATTCAACATATGGCCAGGGATGTGCATGACACATTGGAATTTTGATATCAGCTGAAGGGGTGGGGGAAATGGTGGGCAGAAAAGAAATTTTATCAAATGTGGTCATGTCACATATCATTTTGAAGCTTGTGGTTAGTAGACTACAGTACAACACATTATTTTGTTCTTGAGTCAATCTGCGGGCAGTGAGCAGGAGTCAAATGGGCAATCTAATTCTATATATGTACATGGCTTGGATATTGTTTCTTCACAGAATAGGTAGTCCTGCGCAGACCGGGTCCTGTGCAGCCGGTTCCTTGGGTAACTTAAAAATGTGGGATATTGCTATCTTCTAATACCTCTTGTCCTGCTAGTTACTTCTCCCATAGCACCAGGTATAGAACAGTCAAACTGGTTCCATGTTATCAGATTTAGTGTCCAAAGAAATCCTTGATTAACCTGTTTACTGCTGAATGACCAATCATCTAGCTGATTTTGTGACCAGTTTTGTGTATATAGATCTTCTCCAAAACCACCTAGGCGATTGATCAGAAAGACAAGAAATATTATCTAAAGAAGTAAAACGGAATTTCACCAGATAACTAGATTGTACATGAAGTACAAGAAAAGAATGTCTAGTTCGAGTGCAGGTATTCTTGGAAGCCGTATATCTGTTCATGGAACAGATCTAGTTATTATTATTATTATTATTATTATTATTATTATTATTATTATTATTATTATTATTATTCCGCCGCCAGCCATTTCCAGCAAGTAGATTGAACCAAAACTCCGAAACCAGCAGGTCAATCAATACAAGACTCGGCAACTATGGTCTAGATGGCAACTAGGATCGAAATTAATCAAAGAGAACATGATGCACTCAGGGATTTGGTGGCCATCTTGATGACGTCATAAATGACAAAATAATCTTCTCCTCTGGAACTTCTGAAGCGATCTGGCTAAAATTTGGGGAATATAATAAGTCAATGGCGGCAAGTGAAATTTGTTCGCAAAAACTTGATTGGTCTAACAGTCTCGGCACCGTGGACCAATCAAGTTCGGGGCCATTTTGAACTTTTTTATTTGATGGATTTTGATGGGAAAACTTGCTATACATATGCTAGTTGACCGTCTGCAGAGTGTGTCTGAAAATGAATGAGATCTAGTTGTAAAGTGCAGAAATATTTAGATTTTAGTTTTCCTCTTTATTATGTAGTAGAAGACAGTTTGCTAGAGGCTCTAATAAAAATGATTAATGTGACATTTTATTTTCATTTTATATCTGGTTACCATGGGGGTAACAAATGGCATTTGCTACTGTAAGTGCTCTAGGTAAACATATTAATATAATAGGGATTTAATTGCCATTTAATACCAATTGACAACCTGGCTGATTAGCCCATGAACTTAGTAATGCCAATATAACACTTGCACTTATTGTAGATGCTAAGGATACATGCTGACTATTTTTCAAAACAATTTGACTGAAAGTTGTTCCTGCCTATTAACCCTTCTACTGCTAAAATAATAGATTGGTATTAACCTTTATACTGCAGAATGCTAACTTTTACTTGGAATCCTTCTAAAAATTGTTCTGATTATTCTCTTTTATCATTATTATTATTATTATTACTATTCCTCTTCTATCGGCTTCTTTTGAGCCATGGATCCCGGAATGCTATGACCTTTGTCATTTCAGCGTGGGCATAGATGAACGAGTGTTTGAAAACTAGAAGATAATCTGTCCATAAACGGCCGAGATATGAACTTCCGAAATCACTACATCATATATAGCAAAGGTCTAATTTCAGAGGTGTTCCTTAATAGACAGGTTAGATCTGTTACAGTTTCCGCCATCGAGCAGATTTATGATGACAACTTTAGATTTCACATTCCTGTTCCTTGTAGCCGAATGTCCAAGTTTATTTAGCAACATGGTTTGGTAGACTGAGTTGTTTCTTTAAAAGTAATTTGACTGAAGGTCATTGCTGCGGGAGGAACAACTTTCAGTCAAACACATTACAAAAAATTCAACAACATAGATGTCAGAGCACACAATAATATCTTAAATATTTAGGCATCAGCGGAAAAAAGGTCAATCTAGTAATGATGATTTTATATAGCTTTCATGCTAAAGCTCCATCAGATGGAAATTCAGGCTTATAACCAGGAAGATATTTATTACCCAAAGACGAACACGTGCTCTGGCGCCAAAGGATGGTTATTCTTTAAAAGGGGTGGTGGTATGACGAGAAGCTGTAAGCAACCACCATCTTTTGGTCCAAAAACGTTGCATAGCATAGCGAATGAGTTGTATTAACTGACTATCTGTTTTTAACAACCACTTTTTGATGGAGCAAACAGTGCCCATTATAAACAGGCTTGAGTGATCTTGCATGCTTAATTGCACTATTATACTCTTCTCTTAATAGAGCGGATTAGTGATTTAGCTTTTAACACTTTGAACCCTAAAGTGCTAAAATCTTATTTTCCTGATAATACTAGAAGTATTGCATAATTTGATGAATGTATTGAAAGAAATTTGACTGGAAACTGTGGCCACAACCATCATATATCCCTACCCAAGCCCTCCAACCAGTCTCAGAATCTTATCTATTCAGTCTTCTTCAGTTGACAAATGCGTGGTGTGTTTCAATACTAGAAGCATGACAGTAAAAGTAGTTCCTGTCTCAATTAGCTACATCAGTTGGTGACAACTTTAGATTTCACCCTTTACCCTTTCCTCAGTGCATCTGAAATGGTCTTGCGAAATGTGCATTTGCAAACTAAGAGAAGACCATTTATGAAAATTTACAACTGGAATGATTAGCTCGATAACTGAGCCAGTCACTCCAGTGGCAAATTTTCAAAATAGTCTTCTCTTGATCTAGAAATAGATATTTTCCAAATTTTCTTGAAGAAATTAAAAAATTTCAACAGAAAGGCAACCTTAACAGTCTATTTAAAAGAGCTACCATCGCAACTCCTCCTAGCCCATTTCACGCAGAAACTTGAAACTTATGGTATGATTACACATATGGCCATGGATGTGCATGGCACTGAGATTTTGTCATGACGCCAAGGGGGTGGGGACTGTGGGTAAAACAATTAATTTATGCAAAGGTGGTCATGTCAAACCAATGATGTCGTTGTCAAGCCAATGATGAATAGACTACAATACAAGGAATTATTTTTATCTTGGGTCCAACTTAGGGTAGGGGGCGGGGACAAAAGTGGGCACCAATCGATTGTAACGCAACTCGTCCTAGACCATTTCACAGAGACCTTTAAACTTTCGGTATGATTACACATATTTCGAGGAATGTGCATGGCACTTTTGAAATTTTGTCATGACCGCAGGGGGTGGGGACTGTGGGTCAAAAGTTTACTTTATCCCAACATGGTCATGTCATATATCATTTTGAAGCCAATGATGAGTAGACTACAGTACATGGAATTATTTCGATCTCGGGTTTAACTGAGGGTAGTGGGGATCAAAAGTGGGCACCAATCGATTGTTACACAACTCCTCCTAGACCATTTCACATAGAAGCTTGAAACTTTTGGTATCATTGCACATATGGACACGGATTTGCATGACACTTTTGGAATTTTGGAATGACCCCAGGGGCAGGGCCCTGGGGGTGGGAAATGTGTGTCAAAATTTAAATTTTTCCAAAGGTCATGTTGCATATCATTTTCAAGCCAATGGTAAGTAGTCTACAGTACAAGCAATTATTTTGATCTTGGCGGGGTCAAAGTACAAGGAATTATTTTGATCTTGGGTCCAACTGAGGGTATGGGGGCAGGGTCAACAGTGGGCACCAATCAATTGTAACACAACTCCTCCTAGACCATTTCCCATAGAAATTTATGATTCAACATATGGGCAGAGATGTGCATGACACATTGGAATTTTGATATCAGCTGAAGGGGTGGGGGAAATGGTGGGCAGAAAATAAATTTTATCAAATGTGGTCATGTCACATATCATTTTGAAGCTTGTAGTTAGTAGACTACAGTACAACAAATTATTTTGTTCTTGAGTCAATGTGCGGGCAGTGAGCAGGAGTCAAATGGGCAATCTAATTCTATATATGTACATGGCTTGGATATTGTTTCTTCACAGAATAGTTAGTTCTGCGCAGACCGGGTCCTGCAGCACCCGGTTCCTTGGGTAACTTAAAAATGCGAGACATTGCTATCTTCTAATACCTCTTGTCCTGCTAGTTACTTTGCCCGAAGCACCAGATATAGAACAGTCAAACTGGTTCCATGTTACCAGATTTAGTGTCCAAAGAAATCCCTGATTAACCTGTTTACTGCTGAATGACCAATCATCTAGCTGATTTTGTGACCAGTTTTGTGTATATAGATCTTCTCCAAAACCACCTAGGCGATTGATCAGAAAGACAAGAAATATTATCTAAAGATGTTCTAGAAAAACGGAGTTTCACCAGATAGCTAGATTGTACATGAAGTACAAGAAAAGAATGTCTAGTTCAAGTGCAGGTATTCTTGGAAGCCGTATATCTGTTCATAGATTGAACCAAAACTCCGAAACCAGCAGGTCAATCAATACAAGACTCGGCCTCTATGGTCTAGATACCAACTAGGATCAAAATTAATCAAAGAGACTATGATGGACTCGGGGATATGGCGGCCATCTTGATGACGTCATAAATGACAAAATAATCTTCTCCTCTGGAACTTCTGAAGCGATCTTGATACAATTTGGGGAATATAATCAGTCAATGGCGGCAAGTGGAAATTGTTCGCAGAAACCTGATGGGTCAAAGAGTATCGGCACCGTGGACCAATCAATTTCGAGCATTTGGGGGGGGGGCCATTTTGAACTTTTTTATTTGATGGAATTTGATGGAGAAAATTGCTATACATATGTTAGTTGACCGTCTGCAGAGTGTGTGTGAAAATGAACGAGATCTATTTGTAAAGTGCAGAAATATTTATATTTTAATTTTCCTCTTTATTATGTAGTAGAAGACAGTTTGCTAGAGGCTCTAATAAAAATGATTAATGTGACATTTAATTGTCATTTTATATCTGGTTACCATGGGGGTAACAAATGGCATTTGCTACTGTAAGTGCTCTAGGTAAACAGATTAATATAATAGTAACTTAATTGCCATTTAATACCAGTTGACAACCTGGCTGATTAACCCTTGAACTTAGTAATGCCAATATAAAACGTGTACTTAATGTAGATGCTAAGGATAGTTGTTGAATATTTTTCAAAACAATTTGACAGCAAATTGTTCTGCCTATTAAGCCATCTATTGGTGAAATATTAGATTTGTATTAACCCTTATACTGCAGAATGTTAAATTTTATTTCACTGATTTTGTACTACTCTTCCAGTGTCTATTAAGAATATTGGAGAGATAAAATTGTCACACTCTTCTTAGAATTTTTACTGCTGAATGGCCAGTCCCTGATTAACCTGTTTACTGTTGAATGGCCAATCATCTAGCTGATTTTTGTGACCAGTTTTGTGTCTGTATATAAATCGTCTCCAAAGCCACCTAAGTGATTGATCCGAATGACAAGAAATGTTATCTAGAGCAGTTACTAAATAGTGAATTTCACCAGAGAACATTTGTATACAATTTGTATATGTTGATCCCTGAATTTCATGTAACATGTTGAATATTTTGAAACTAATTTGACTGTGTGTTGTTGCTGCACCAACGCCCAGTGAACTAGTTTCAAACTATCCAACATAATATTAAAAACATAGGGCCTTAACCCTTTTACGGTGTCTGAGTAATAGTCAACAGTGTCTGAGTAATAGTCAATGGTGTCTGAGTAACCGTCAACGGTGTCTGAGTAATAGTCAATGGTGTCTGAGTAATCGTCAATGCTGTCATAGTAATAGTCAATGGTGTCTGAGTAATCGTCAATGGTGTCTGAGTAATAGTCAATGGTGTCTGAGTAATCGTCAATGGTGTCTGAGTAATCGTCAATGGTGTCTGAGTAACCGTCAACGGTGTCTGAGTAATAGTCAATGGTGTCTGAGTAATAGTCAGTGGTGTCTGAGTAATCGTCAATGGTGTCTGAGTAATAGTCAACGGTGTCTGAGTAATAGTCAGTGGTGTCTGAGGAATAGTCAATGGTGTCTGAGTAATAGTCAATGGTGTCTGAGTAATAGTCAATGGTGTCAGGAATCGTCAACGGTGTCTGAGTAATAGCCAGTGGTGTCTGAGTAATTGTCAATGGTGGCTGAGTAATCGTCAATGGTGTCTGAGTAATAGTCAATGGTGTCATAGCAATAGTCAATGGTGTCTGAGTAATAGTCAATGGTGTCTGAGTAATAGTCAATGGTGTCTGGGTAATCGTCAATGGTGTCTGAGTAATAGTCAGTGGTGTCTGAGTAATTGTCAATGGTGGATGAGTAATCGTCAATGGTGTCTGAGTAATAGTCAATGGTGTCATAGCAATAGTCAATGGTGTCTGAGTAATAGTCAATGGTGTCATAGCAATAGTCAATGGTGTCTGAGTAACCGTCAACGGTGTCTGAGTAATCATCAACGGTGTCTGAGTAATAGTCAATGGTGTCTGAGTAATCGTCAATGCTGTCATAGTAATAGTCAATGGTGTCTGAGTAATCGTCAATGGTGTCTGAGTAATAGTCAATGGTGTCTGAGTAATCGTCAATGGTGTCTGAGTAACCGTCAACGGTGTCTGAGTAATAGTCAATGGTCTCTGAGTAATCGTCAATGGTATCTTAGTAGTCATCACCGGTGTCTGAGTAATCGTCAATGGTGTCTGAGTAATCATCAATGGTGTCTGAGTAATAGTCAATGGTGTCTGAGTAATAGTCAGTGGTGTCTGAGTAATAGTCATTGGTGTCTGAGTAATAGTCAACGGTGTCTGAGTAATAGTCAGTGGTGTCTGAGTAATCTTCAATGGTGTGAGAGAAGTCGTCAATGGTGTCTGAGTAATCGTCAATGGTGTCTGAGTAATCGTCAATGGTGTCTGAGTAATCTTCAATGGTGTCTGAGTAATCGTCAATGGTGTCTGAGTAATCGTCAATGGTGTCTGAGTAATCGCCAATGGTGTCTGAATAACCGTCACTGGGGTGCATCCGCACGCTAACATCTGCCCCTGGCTGTAATTATTCCAACCAACTATTCTACGTCCTTGACAACATAGCATACATCCTGCACAAACATCACTACATTATCGCTCATGTGGCTATCATGGCGTCTTCTATATTATGTACAAGAGCAGGAAGATGATTACATTTCACCAAGACTTTGACAAACTCTATTCAGGCATATAATATATATCATGTCATCTCCTTTATTATGTACAAGAACAGGAAGGCGATTATATTTCACCGAGACTTTTAACAAACTCTATTCAGACATGTTATAGCGTCTCGTACAACCTGCATACCCCTCACCATTTTATCTCTCATGAGGTTTATCATGTCATCTTCTTTGTTATGTACAAGAACAGGAAGGCGATTATATTTCACAGACACTTGACAAACTCTATTCAGGCATGTTATCTTTACAACTTCATTCAGTTCATAATAATTGCGTGCTTTATTCGCGACCATCATACATACTGTATAGTTATCCACAGCGGTCATATGCAATAGCGTGAAACCGTTGCCAAGGCAACAGTCCACATAGCAAACATTCGCTTTTGGAACCAAGCAATGATGGCTCTTTAAGTCAGGTAGTCATAAGACAAGGGATAAATGAAGAAACATCATTTGGCAGCAAATGCAATATAACATATCGAATGACTTTATCAGGCGATCACCTCTCTTTAGTGATCACATTTTGATGGCCCAGACAGTATCCATTATAAACAGGTTTTACTGTGTTTCCTTAAGGCAGGTGATAGACAGACACAATGTCTTAAGGACCCACCATCTTGTAACCCATAATGACAGATCCTATAAAACTTCTTGATGCTCGGCAAGGTGGTCAGATTATGCAGGTATCTATGCAAGGCATGTGGTCTGTCATTGTAAGTATAGAGTCTTATCCTCGGTTGTTCGTTTGGTTTGAATATGTCTACATACTTTACTATTAAATATGATCAACAGCAATTAAACATGGCCGCAGTACTAGTGGACTCAGCCATGCTCGTGTATGTTTCATACCCTGGGGAACGTTTGACCCTGGTGAACCGAGATCGATAATCTAGCTTTAAGACAAACAATGTAACACGTTAATACTGATTGAACTTACGCATATATTATTAACAATTATAATCCTAATCTATGTTCCTAAATGGTGAATACTCGACGACTGATAACTGGATTGCCAAACACACCCGCCTGACCTAACTATGGATTTTTATTATTATTAAACCATTTCTGATTATTGATAATAACCTACCACTATATCCTAACCAGTATCTAGCTGAACAACCGACCAGAATAACCACGAACACCCCCACCCCACCCCCACCCACACCCCCACCCCCATTAAGTTCGTGTCACTTAAATATATTATAGTGACGTCACATCGTCTGTTAAGTCACGTATGATCAAGTGTGTATTGGCATACGATGACACGAATACTCAAATTAATACAAGTCTTAATTAAGCAGTTAGTTGTGAAATAAGCTGATCATTAATTAATACAGGATTGTATATGTAAATTGACGGTACGGTAACTTTTGATAATACATCTATATGAATAATTAATACACAGTTAAGCCATTAGTGTTTGAGTTTATACACAAAGTCCACTTAAAGTATTGACTAGTTGGCATCTAAGTAATGTTCGCTATGTACGCTGTCCGAATTACTTATTGTTCAAACGATATGTATGTTCAAATGTTGATTGCTATTCGATGGGCGCGTGTTCTTGTACAAATTGCATGTAGATTCAAGTGTTGATTGATATTCGATGGGCGCGTGTTCTTGTCCAAACTGTATGTGTGTTCAAATGTTGATTGCTATTCGATGGGCGCGTGTTCTTGTCCAAACTATATGTATGTTCAAATGCTGATTGCTATTCGATGGGCGCGTGTTCTTGTCCAAACTGTATGTAGATTCAAGTGTTGGTTGCTATTCGATGGGCGTGTATTGGTACGTGTGAAGTCCTATTATGTCGATTCATGTGTGGTATGGCTAGTGTCGTCGACATGGGCGCGGCCCTTGTTCTGCCTGGCGTGTATTGCTAAAAATAATGGGGATATAACTTTCCAATTTTTTGCATGTCTGTAGTTCTTTGGGAGCACTATCGAGATGTTTGGTCTAAAATCTGGGGTAATGGCCAGTTCAGACAGTGTGGCGCCAAAAATACACCTGTGAACGGAATTCCATTAAGATTTACGATAATCAGACCTCCATTGCTAAAAATAATGTATATAGAACATCCTAATTTTTTGCATGTCTGTAGTTCTTTGGGAGCGCTATCAAGCTATCTGGTCTAAAATCTTACACAGTTTTTATTACAACCATGAAAAAACGAATGTGTCGAATGTTTCGAATGTGAATAAGGAACTGTGTTCAAATCAGTCTGATTTTCCAGTGTTGACTAAGAATAATAGAAAGATAAAATTGTCATGCACTTCTAAACCTGTTTACTGCTGAATGGTCAATCCCTTATTTACCTGCTTTCTACTGAATGGTCAATCATCTAGCTGAATTATTTGACCAGTTTTGTGAGTATATATAGATCTTCTCCAAAGATACCTAGGTGATTGATCCGACCGACAAGTAATATTATCTTGAGCAGTTCTAGAAACGGAATTTCACCAGCGAACTGGACTGAATATGAAGTACAAGAAAAGATTTTTTTGTTCGAGTGCAGGTACTCATGGAAGCCGTATATCTGTTCCTGGAACAGATCTAGTTATTATTATTATTATTATTATTTTTTTTTTTTTTTTTTTTTTTTTTTTTATTATTGATACTAATATAGTGTATGATGAGCCATAATGCATGATGAGCCATGGTGGTAGTGATGATCTTCCTAAAATTAATGAGATTGGTAAATCCATCAGACTTCCACAGTCATACTCCCTCCTCGTGTGTTCTTCTAAAGTGGTCTACCTATATGTGATTAACCCTTTCCCTGATGAGTATCCTATATCTCGCTTAACTTCCCAATATCAAAGTATCAATACAGGTACGCTGTTAGATTCTTTGACACAAATTTGACAGAGCTCTCTGCCTATATGGTAGCAACAGCGCCCAGTCAAATTAATTTCAAAATTTTGAATACGATGTTTATTAAATGGTAAATCCAGCAAAGCCATACAATTTGGACACTTGACGGAATATTCCCGCTTCATGAAGGATCATTTCTGTCAATTATGATTGTGACGTCAGCCAATATGTGAAGTAAGTGAGTAATTGAGCGACAGATCGGATTCGTTCATTATATTTATCACGATAACTATATCAACCCCCTTGCTAATGGGAGGTTAATACTGGAGTAAATTATAGATTGGTGTAACATTAACAATCGATAGATCCGATCACTCAATCATGTATGGGACGTCATACTCAGTTATGTCACATGTAGATTTACGTCACAATACATAGTGGCTTATCTAGCTCCTTCTTGAACATTGACAAGCCCATCAAGTGTACGACCTGTTTGTCTTTGATAAATGTAAAATCTTAAAATCCATTCTGCTAAATATTTTTGAAACTAATTTGACTGGGGCGCTGTTGCCGCCACAGACAGTAACAGCGTGGAGTCAGATCAATTTCAACATCTACAGCATCTTACCTGTATAGTTACCTTGAAATTGAGATCCTGGTAATTCAGAGTTCACCGTATATAAATTGATCACAACACGCGCAAAATGTGGGCGGAGCTTAGCTAGAAATGGACAGGGCGTCCATCTAAATGGGTAGGGCATAGGTAGAAATGGGCGGGGCATAGCTAGAAATGGGTGAGGCGGATCCTTATATTTTCGTTATGAATGAATTGTTCATTATTAAAGGTTCTCGCGCATTCGTGCTTATGTGTATATATAAAGAGGATGAGATGATAAAATTCCCCTAAATATTTGAATGCGTTGTTCTCAATGCATCGCGAATCCCATGTCTGTCATATAATACAAGAGTGCACTAATGCGAGGGAACACGATTTCTTTTATAAATAAATTCTCCCTCATCATTGGCAAAAAAATTTCGCCAATATGTCGATTGGTTCGATTACTCCACCTGTCTGTCTCTCTGTCTCTATTATTTGTGAACATTTTAATATCCAGGAAGATGCTAATTATAAATTTCACAAATATAAAAAATGTAAACACAAATCTGGTGATCGACATTTTGCGGAGAAACCAGAGTGTTTGGTATTTAGTGATCGCTTGCGATTCATAGCTCGTCTTGTTTAAGTTTTAAGCTTCAAGTTTCTTTATTACTCCCAGGTCACACAGGGACGTATTACATAGTAGGCGGTGTGCTTAATCTGTACATTGATAATTCATTATTATTATTATTATTATTATTATTATTATTATTATTATTATTATTATCATCATCATCATCATCGTCATCGTCGTCGTCGTCGTCGTCGTCGTCGTCGTCATCAATTAATCAGTTCTTTATTTGTTTGTCCACGTTTATCGGTCTGTGCTTGTGCGGTGGTTTCATCCACATTGGAAATAGATAGTAATCACTCTAATAAGGCGGCAGATTTTTTATAGCAACTTTGCATTGTTGGTGGAGAAGAGGATTATGGAATTTGAAGAGGTTAGGTCTTATATAGTAATATGGAGGTAGTAATTCTTGTCTGGTTTGGTAGTAATTCTTGTCTGGTTTGGTTTAAAAAGCTACGGATAAATATGTAATGGAACTCGTCCCCTATATCATCTTGTACGCACATGGTGCATTTCCTCTCTTCTCTTGGGGTTCCATCCCACCCGCCTTTCTCTATTGGGAGGTAGTGGTTGCCTGTTCGGAATCATGTGAATATTATCCTTCTACTGTCCCCGAGTCTTAAAAGATATTTTTCCATTTCCCAATTAGGTTTGAAACTATTATAGATTTTACCCTTCCAAGATATACCCTTATCTGTGTGCCATATCTGTATGAATTGATCTCCTAGTGATTTTGTAATCGTTGTCTGTATTTGAGTGGATACGTTGGCTGTTTGATTTGTCCAAATGTCGCTGTGTCCTGTATTATCCAAAATAGCGTTGATGCAATTTAGCCGCAAGTAAAAATAATAGTATGCAAGTTATGTGTTTGTGTTTGAGGTCGTGATATAATTGTTTGAGGTCGTGATATAATTGTTTGAGGTCGTGATATAATTGTTTGAGGTCGTGATATAATTGTTTGAGGTCGTGATATAATTGTTTGAGGTCGTGATATAATTGTGTGCGGTTTCTGTCCTCCTGGCGTGTAGCTCTTTGATGTTTTCGATCGCCGATCGTCGCTAGTATTTTGTCTGGCGAACTGTCTAGATATTTTAAGATTTCTTTTCAATTGGATTGTTTCATAAATATAATGCTTCCTTAAATTGATAAACCTTTCCGCTCACACAAGTTTACAGAAAAACAGCAAATAATAGGACAATTGTGGGACTGGGTCGGAATTTGCGGTAAAACATTTGTATCTGGTAATAATACACATATTACAATAAAATATTGAAAATTTCGAAGGTAATAAATTTTTGGTTTACCTCAATATATCGTCTTATATCTTGGCACCCTATTGGGACTAAACTTGAACGTATGCTTCCGTATATCAAAGGGATGGAGCACAACGATATTGCCATCAAAGGTCAAGGTCACTCAGACCTTGCTATAAAACTCTATCCTTTACGGTTACGGTTTTTTATTTAGCTCAACATATCGTGTATTATCTTTGTGATCAAGGTCATTGTGATCAAGGTCATTGTGATCAAGGTCATTGTGATCTTGAGCCAAAGATTCTCGCCAATATCCGGTTAGTGTAATGCCGATGTCTTGTTATTGGCAAAAATTAGAATTTTCGCAACTATATTGATTGGTTCCGTTACTCGGTGTGTCGGTCTGTCGGTCGGTCGGTCGGTCGGCCTTAAAACTCAGTTAAGGTTTTGGTTTAGCTCAACATATTGTCTTATATCTCAGGATCGGTTCACTCTATTGGGACTAAACTTTAACACAAGCTTCCTTATATAAGTGGGTTGAGCGCAATGATATTGAGGTCATAAGGTTACGGTTCCAGGCATGCAGACAGGAAGGCAGGTCGGCAGGCAGGCAAGCAGGCAGGCAGGCAGGCAGGCAAGCAGACAGAGAGACGCGCAGTCAAGTAGGCAGGCGGGCAGGCAGTTAGGCAGGCAGGAAGATAGACAGGTAGGCAGGCGGGCAAGCATGCAAGCTGACAGGCGATCACAATAACTGCTTCCCTTTACGGGACGAAGGTAAACGCTTACATCACGCGAACTGTAATAATGCGGCTATTAAAAAAAGTTATACATACGCACTGCCCGACCACCCACCCACCCCTCTCTACACCCACCGACCCCCCTACTCACCCACCCAGCCGCCTACCTACACGCGCGGCACAGTCAGCGCTATCGTAAAGCAGATGTTGTCAATGTATTTTTTACATAATTAGGTCAGCAAAACCAATAAAATAACAGTTAACTCCCATCCATAGTCGTGATCAGAAACGATAATGATGATAATGATGATGATGATGATGATGATGATGATAACGATGGGTGTATTCCCATTCGTCACCGTGATGAAATTAGATCATGCAATATAGTTCAAAATGTGTGCTGGAGTGTAGCATATCTCGCCATTATGTTGTATAATATCTAGCCATAGATTTGCCTACTCACTCTTAGTATTCGTGAAACGACAGTATTCCAGCTTACTGTAGGCCTATAGAGACATAAAGCAAATTGCTGAATATTTTGAGCACCATTTAACCATCTGACCGTTGAAATGCAAATATCTTAAACCAATTCCACTAGAACCCGTTGCTGCCGTTGCTCCCAGTCAAATCACTTTACGTCCTACATAATTTATTTCTGGTTTGTAATCGTGTAAGGGTTAACTACCTGAAACAGGAGGAGCAGCATCCGGGCAGGTTTGTTTCAAAATAGTCAGCAGAATGGACCTTTCCAATTTTTGCTATGCCCCGCCCATCTCTAGCTAAGCTCCACCCACATGTTTTGCTCGTACTGGGATCGATCAATCGATCCCTGGACTCATTGACTATCACTTTCCAGAAAACTATACAGGTAAGCTATTGAATATGTTGGAACTAATTTGACTGGGCGCTGTTGCTGCCTATGGCAGCAACAGCGCCCAGTCCAATCAGTTTAAAAATACTCAACAGCATGTTTCTTAAATAGTAGATACATAAAATTCATAGGCCCTACAACGTGTCGGCCTATTAAGAGTTAAAGGCGGGCCTAATAGAATCATTTAGGACGTAATGATTATGACGTCATCCTACGCGCCGCTTAGCTGATTATGACGTCATATGACGGCCAATCATCGATGGATAGTCTGGGAAGGTGAATACTTGCTAAATGGTAAAAATTATTTAATTCCTTGGATTTGATATTAAGGACGCTTTCAATGGTTAACCGTCCGCCTGCTGAATCTCTGCAGACTACATTTTCCATGGGGGTAAATCTGGATGTTTTGAATGTTTTGAAAACAATTTGACGGAAAGTTGTTGATGGTTTAGCCGCTAACAACTTTCAGTCAACTTGTTTTCAAAATATTCAGCAGTTCCAGAGTGATTCCCATTGAAATTATAGTCTGATGCTTGCAACAGTCAGACAGTTAAGTGATAATTTTAATAGATTAGCTGTCAATATCCATCACGTGAAAAACGAGCCGTGGTCATTTTACAGAACAATAACATATCAACCGACTACTACTACTACTACTACTACCACTACCACCACAACCACAACCCACCCCAACAACCACCACCACCACCACCACTAACACTACCACTGCCACTACCACTGCCACTGCCACTACTACTACTACTACTACTACTACTACTACTACTACTACTACTACTACTACTACTACTACTACTACTACAACCTCCGGCACCGCCGCCGCCGTCGGCATCACCACAGGAGCAGCAGCAAGGACGGCCGTAGCGTCATCGTTATCATTATCGTTGTTGTCGTTGAAGTCGGTATCGCTGGCTCCCTCACTGACGACGACGACGACGACACGACGACGACGACGACGACGACGACGACGACGACATTTGAAAATAGCACATTGACATATGTTTTTTACTTCTATGCTGCTTGTATTTAGAATCAAATCTGTGTAAATAGAAAGCGAGCCGATACTAATATAAAGAGCAATTTGAAGAGAATATATCAGTACATTTCCGTGTCGCGAAATTTTGAGTTTTAAATCTTTTCGCTATATTCTTGGAGACAAAAACCTTTTTTTAATATATAGGACCTATATATAGTCATACAGGCATACTATATAATTACCGTTGGTCCTACTTTTAAAAATATAATATAGATGCGGTTAATCCAGCATCCGCACTGTTAAACACGTAATTTAATACATTGTTACCCATGTTTCCCACCATGAAGATGCAAAGAAAGAGCTAGGATAATACATTGTTGCCCATGTTTCCCACCATGAAGATGCACAGAAAGAGCTAGGATAATACATTGTTACCCATGTTTCCCACCATGAAGATGCAAAGAAAGAGCTAGGATAATACATTGTTACCCATATTTCCCATCATGAAGATGCAAAGAAAGAGCTAGGATAATACATTGTTACCCATGTTTCCCATCATGAAGATGCAAAGAAAGAGCTAGGATAATACATTGTTACCCATGTTTCCCACCATGAAGATGCAAAGAAAGAGCTAGGATAATACATTGTTACCCGTGTTTCCCACCATGAAGATGCAAAGAAAGAGCTAGGATAATACATTGTTGCCCATGTTTCCCATCATGAAGATGCAAAGAAAGAGCTAGGATAATACATTGTTACCCATGTTTCCCACCATGAAGATGCACAGAAAGAGCTAGGATAATACATTGTTACCCATGTTTCCCATCATGAAGATGCAAAGAAAGAGCTAGGATAATACATTGTTACCCATGTTTCCCACCATGAAGATGGAAAGAAAGAGCTAGGATAATACATTGTTACCCATGTTTCCCACCATGAAGATGCACAGAAAGAGCTAGGATAATACATTGTTACCCATGTTTCCCATCATGAAGATGCAAAGAAAGAGCTAGGATAATACATTGTTACCCATGTTTCCCATCATGAAGATGCAAAGAAAGATCTAGGATAATACATTGTTACCCATGTTTCCCACCATGAAGATGCAAAGAAAGAGCTAGGATAATACATTGTTACCCATGTTTCCCACCATGAAGATGCACAGAAAGAGCTAGGATAATACATTGTTACCCATGTTTCCCATCATGAAGATGCAAAGAAAGAGCTAGGATAATACATTGTTACCCATGTTTCCCACCATGAAGATGCAAAGAAAGAGCTAGAATAATACATTGTTACCCATGTTTCCCACCATGAAGATGCAAAGAAAGAGCTAGGATAATACATTGTTACCCATGTTTCCCACCATGAAGATGCAAAGAAAGAGCTAGGATAATACATTGGTACCCATGTTTCCCACCATGAAGATGCAAAGAAAGAGCTGGAATAATACATAGTTACCCACGTTTCCCACCATGAAGATGCAAAGAAAGAGCTAGGATAATACATTGTTACCCATGTTTCCCACCATGAAGATGCAAAGAAAGAGCTAGGATAATACATTGTTACCCATTTTTCCCACCATGAAGATGCAAAGGAAGAGCTAGGATAATACATTGTTACCCATGTTTCCCATCATGAAGATGCAAAGAAAGAGCTAGGATAATACATTGTTACCCATGTTTCCCACCATGAAGATGCAAAGAAAGAGCTAGGATAATACATTGTTACCCATGTTTCCCACCATGAAGATGCAAAGAAAGAGCTAGAATAATACATTGTTACCCATGTTTCCCATCATGAAGATGCAAAGAAAGAGCTAGGATAATACATTGTTACCCATGTTTCCCACCATGAAGATGCAAAGAAAGAGCTAGGATAATACATTGTTACCCATGTTTCCCACCATGAAGATGCAAAGAAAGAGCTAGGATAATACATTGTTACCCATGTTTCCCACCATGAAGATGCAAAGAAAGAGCTAGGATAATACATTGTTACCCATGTTTCCCATCATGAAGATGCAAAGGAAGAGCTAGGATAATATATTGTTACCCATGTTTCCCATCATGAAGATGCAAAGAAAGAGCTAGGATAATACATTGTTACCCATGTTTCCCACCATGAAGATGCAAAGAAAGAGCTAGGATAATACATTGTTACCCATGTTTCCCACCATGAAGATGCAAAGAAAGAGCTAGGATAATACATTGTTACCGATGTTTCCCACCATGAAGATGCAAAGAAAGAGCTAGAATAATACATTGTTGCCCATGTTTTCCACCATGAAGATGCAAAGAAAGAGCTAGGATAATACATTGTTACCCATGTTTCCCATAATGAAGATGCAAAGAAAGAGCTAGGATAATACATTGTTACCCATGTTTTCCACCATGAAGATGCAAAGGAAGAGCTAGGATAATACATTGTTACCCATGTTTCCCATCATGAAGATGCAAAGAAAGAGCTAGGATAATACATTGTTACCCATGTTTCCCACCATGAAGATGCAAAGAAAGAGCTAGGATAATACATTGTTACCCATGTTTCCCACCATGAAGATGCAAAGAAAGAGCTAGGATAATACATTGTTACCCATGTTTCCCACCATGAAGATGCAAAGAAAGAGCTAGGATAATACATTGTTACCGATGTTTCCCACCATGAAGATGCAAAGAAAGAGCTAGAATAATACATTGTTACCCATGTTTTCCACCATGAAGATGCAAAGAAAGAGCTAGAATAATACATTGTTACCCATGTTTCCCACCATGAAGATGCAAGGAAAGAGCTAGGATAATACATTGTTACCCATGTTTCCCACCATGAAGATGCAAAGAAAGAGCTAGAATAATACATTGTTACCCATGTTTCCCATCATGAAGATGCAAAGAAAGAGCTAGGATAATACATTGTTACCCATGTTTCCCACCATGAAGATGCAAAGAAAGAGCTAGGATAATACATTGTTACCCATGTTTCCCACCATGAAGATGCAAAGAAAGAGCTAGGATAATACATTGTTACCCATGTTTCCCACCATGAAGATGCAAAGAAAGAGCTAGAATAATACATTGTTACCCATGTTTCCCACCATGAAGATGCAAAGAAAGAGCTAGAATAATACATTGTTACCCATGTTTCCCATCATGAAGATGCAAAGAAAGAGCTAGGATAATACATTGTTACCCATGTTTCCCACCATGAAGATGCACAGAAAGAGCTAGGATAATACATTGTTACCCATGTTTCCCATCATGAAGATGCAAAGAAAGAGCTAGGATAATACATTGTTACCCATGTTTCCCACCATGAAGATGCAAAGAAAGAGCTAGAATAATACATTGTTACCCATGTTTCCCACCATGAAGATGCAAAGAAAGAGCTAGGATAATACATTGTTACCCATGTTTCCCACCATGAAGATGCAAAGAAAGAGCTAGGATAATACATTGGTACCCATGTTTCCCACCATGAAGATGCAAAGAAAGAGCTGGAATAATACATTGTTACCCATGTTTCCCACCATGAAGATGCAAAGAAAGAGCTAGGATAATACATTGTTACCCATGTTTCCCACCATGAAGATGCAAAGAAAGAGCTAGGATAATACATTGTTACCCATTTTTCCCACCATGAAGATGCAAAGGAAGAGCTAGGATAATACATTGTTACCCATGTTTCCCATCATGAAGATGCAAAGAAAGAGCTAGGATAATACATTGTTACCCATGTTTCCCACCATGAAGATGCAAAGAAAGAGCTAGGATAATACATTGTTACCCATGTTTCCCACCATGAAGATGCAAAGAAAGAGCTAGGATAATACATTGTTACTCATGTTTCCCACCATGAAGATGCAAAGAAAGAGCTAGGATAATACATTGTTACCCATGTTTCCCACCATGAAGATGCAAAGAAAGAGCTAGGGTAATACATTGTTACCCATGTTTCCCATCATGAAGATGCAAAGGAAGAGCTAGGATAATATATTGTTACCCATGTTTCCCATCATGAAGATGCAAAGAAAGAGCTAGGATAATACATTGTTACCCATGTTTCCCACCATGAAGATGCAAAGAAAGAGCTAGGATAATACATTGTTACCCATGTTTCCCACCATGAAGATGCAAAGAAAGAGCTAAGATAATACATTGTTACCGATGTTTCCCACCATGAAGATGCAAAGAAAGAGCTAGAATAATACATTGTTGCCCATGTTTTCCACCATGAAGATGCAAAGAAAGAGCTAGGATAATACATTGTTACCCATGTTTCCCATAATGAAGATGCAAAGAAAGAGCTAGGATAATACATTGTTACCCATGTTTTCCACCATGAAGATGCAAAGGAAGAGCTAGGATAATACATTGTTACCCATGTTTCCCATCATGAAGATGCAAAGAAAGAGCTAGGATAATACATTGTTACACATGTTTCCCACCATGAAGATGCAAAGAAAGAGCTGGGATAATACATTGTTACCCATGTTTCCCACCATGAAGATGCAAAGAAAGAGCTAGGATAATACATTGTTACCCATGTTTCCCACCATGAAGAGCAAAGAAAGAGCTAGGATAATACATTGTTACCGATGTTTCCCACCATGAAGATGCAAAGAAAGAGCTAGAATAATACATTGTTACCCATGTTTTCCACCATGAAGATGCAAAGAAAGAGCTAGAATAATACATTGTTACCCATGTTTCCCACCATGAAGATGCAAGGAAAGAGCTAGGATAATACATTGTTACCCATGTTTCCCACCATGAAGATGCAAAGAAAGAGCTAGAATAATACATTGTTACCCATGTTTCCCATCATGAAGATGCAAAGAAAGAGCTAGTATAATACATTGTTACCCATGTTTCCCACCATGAAGATGCAAAGAAAGAGCTAGGATAATACATTGTTACCCATGTTTCCCACCATGAAGATGCAAAGAAAGAGCTAGGATAATACATTGTTACCCATGTTTCCCACCATGAAGATGCAAAGAAAGAGCTAGGATAATACATTGTTACCCATGTTTCCCATCATGAAGATGCAAAGGAAGAGCTAGGATAATATATTGTTACCCATGTTTCCCATCATGAAGATGCAAAGAAAGAGCTAGGATAATACATTGTTACCCATGTTTCCCACCATGAAGATGCAAAGAAAGAGCTAGGATAATACATTGTTACCCATGTTTCCCACCATGAAGATGCAAAGAAAGAGCTAGGATAATACATTGTTACCGATGTTTCCCACCATGAAGATGCAAAGAAAGAGCTAGAATAATACATTGTTGCCCATGTTTTCCACCATGAAGATGCAAAGAAAGAGCTAGGATAATACATTGTTACCCATGTTTCCCATAATGAAGATGCAAAGAAAGAGCTAGGATAATACATTGTTACCCATGTTTTCCACCATGAAGATGCAAAGGAAGAGCTAGGATAATATATTGTTACCCATGTTTCCCATCATGAAGATGCAAAGAAAGAGCTAGGATAATACATTGTTACCCATGTTTCCCACCATGAAGATGCAAAGAAAGAGCTAGGATAATACATTGTTACCCATGTTTCCCACCATGAAGATGCAAAGAAAGAGCTAGGATAATACATTGTTACCCATGTTTCCCACCATGAAGATGCAAAGAAAGAGCTAGGATAATACATTGTTACCTATGTTTCCCACCATGAAGATGCAAAGAAAGAGCTAGAATAATACATTGTTACCCATGTTTTCCACCATGAAGATGCAAAGAAAGAGCTAGAATAATACATTGTTACCCATGTTTCCCACCATGAAGATGCAAGGAAAGAGCTAGGATAATACATTGTTACCCATGTTTCCCACCATGAAGATGCAAAGAAAGAGCTAGGCTAATACATTGTTACCCATGTTTCCCACCATGAAGATGCAAAGAAAGAGCTAGAATAATACATTGTTACCCATGTTTCCCACCATGAAGATGCAAAGAAAGAGCTAGGATAATACATTGTTACCCATGTTTCCCACCATGAAGATGCAAAGAAAGAGCTAGGATAATACATTGTTACCCATGTTTCCCACCATTAAGATGCAAAGAAAGAGCTAGAATAATACATTGTTACCCATGTTTCCCACCATGAAGATGCAAAGAAAGAGCTAGGATAATACATTGTTACCCATGTTTCCCACCATGAAGATGCAAAGAAAGAGCTAGGATAATACATTGTTACCCATGTTTCCCACCATGAAGATGCAAAGAAAGAGCTAGGATAATACAGTGTTACCGATGTTTCCCACCATGAAGATGCAAAGAAAGAGCTAGGATAATACATTGTTACCCATGTTTCCCATCATGAAGATGCAAAGAAAGAGCTAGGATAATACATTGTTACCCATGTTTCCCACCATGAAGATGCAAAGAAAGAGCTAGGATAATACATTGTTACCCATGTTTCCCACCATGAAGATGCAAAGAAAGAGCTAGGATAATACATTGTTACCCATGTTTCCCATCATGAAGATGCAAAGAAAGAGCTAGGATAATACATTGTTACCCATGTTTCCCATCATGAAGATGCAAAGAAAGAGCTAGGATAATACATTGTTACCCATGTTTCCCATCATGAAGATGCAAGGAAAGAGCTAGGATAATACATTGTTACCCATGTTTCGCATCATGAAGATGCAAAGAAAGAGCTAGGATAATACATTGTTACCCATGTTTCCCATCATGAAGATGCAAAGAAAGAGCTAGGATAATACATTGTTACCCATGTTTTCCACTATGAAGAGGCAAAGAAAGAGCTAGGATAATACATTGTTACCCATGTTTCCCATCATGAAGATGCAAAGAAAGATCTAGGACAATACATTGTTACCCATGTTTCCTACCATGAAGATGCAAAGAAAGAGCTAGAATAATACATTGTTACCGATGTTTCCCACCATGAAGATGCAAAGAAAGAGCTAGGATAATACATTGTTACCCATGTTTCCCATCATGAAGATGCAAAGAAAGAGCTAGGATAATACATTGTTACCCATGTTTCCCACCATGAAGATGCAAAGAAAGAGCTAGGATAATACATTGTTACCCATGTTTCCCACCATGAAGATGCAAAGAAAGAGCTAGGATAATACATTGTTACCGATGTTTCCCACCATGAAGATGCAAAGAAAGAGCTAGGATAATACATTGTTACCCATGTTTCTCATCATGAAGATGCAAAGAAAGAGCTAGGATAATACATTGTTACCCATGTTTCCCACCATGAAGATGCAAAGAAAGAGCTAGGATAATACATTGTTACCCATGTTTTCCACCATGAAGATGCAAAGAAAGAGCTAGAATAATACATTGTTACCCATGTTTCCCACCATGAAGATGCACAGAAAGAGCTAGGATAATACATTGTTACCCATGTTTCCCACCATGAAGATGCAAAGAAAGAGCTAGGATAATACATTGTTACCCATGTTTCCCACCATGAAGATGCAAAGAAAGAGCTAGGATAATACATTGTTACCCATGTTTCCCATCATGAAGATGCAAAGAAAGAGCTAGGATAATACATTGTTACCCATGTTTCCCATCATGAAGATGCAAAGAAAGAGCTAGGATAATACATTGTTACCCATGTTTCCCATCATGAAGATGCAAGGAAAGAGCTAGGATAATACATTGTTACCCATGTTTCGCATCATGAAGATGCAAAGAAAGAGCTAGGATAATACATTGTTACCCATGTTTCCCATCATGAAGATGCAAAGAAAGAGCTAGGATAATACATTGTTACCCATGTTTCCCACCATGAAGAGGCAAAGAAAGAGCTAGGATAATACATTGTTACCCATGTTTCCCATCATGAAGATGCAAAGAAAGATCTAGGACAATACATTGTTACCCATGTTTCCCATCATGAAGATGCAAAGAAAGAGCTAGGATAATACATTGTTACCCATGTTTCCCACCATGAAGATGCAAAGAAAGAGCTAGGATAATACATTGTTACCCATGTTTCCCACCATGAAGATGCAAAGAAAGAGCTAGGATAATACATTGTTACCGATGTTTCCCACCATGAAGATGCAAAGAAAGAGCTAGGATAATACATTGTTACCCATGTTTCCCATCATGAAGATGCAAAGAAAGAGCTAGGATAATACATTGTTACCCATGTTTCCCACCATGAAGATGCAAAGAAAGAGCTAGGATAATACATTGTTACCCATGTTTCCCACCATGAAGATGCAAAGAAAGAGCTAGGATAATACATTGTTACCCATGTTTCCCATCATGAAGATGCAAAGAAAGAGCTAGGATAATACATTGTTACCCATGTTTCCCATCATGAAGATGCAAAGAAAGAGCTAGGATAATACATTGTTACCCATGTTTCCCATCATGAAGATGCAAGGAAAGAGCTAGGATAATACATTGTTACCCATGTTTCGCATCATGAAGATGCAAAGAAAGAGCTAGGATAATACATTGTTACCCATGTTTCCCATCATGAAGATGCAAAGAAAGAGCTAGGATAATACATTGTTACCCATGTTTCCCACCATGAAGAGGCAAAGAAAGAGCTAGGATAATACATTGTTACCCATGTTTCCCATCATGAAGATGCAAAGAAAGATCTAGGACAATACATTGTTACCCATGTTTCCTACCATGAAGATGCAAAGAAAGAGCTAGAATAATACATTGTTACCCATATTTCCCACCATGAAGATGCAAAGAAAGAGCTAGGATAATACATTGTTACCCATGTTTCCCACCATGAAGATGCAGAGAAAGATCTAGGATAATACATTGTTACCCATGTTTCCCATCATGAAGATGCAAAGGAAGAGCTAGGATAATACATTGTTACCCATGTTTCCCATCATGAAGATGCAAAGAAAGAGCTAGGATAATACATTGTTACCCATGTTTCCCACCATGAAGATGCAAAGAAAGAGCTAGGATAATACATTGTTACCCATGTTTCCCATAATGAAGATGCAAAGAAAGAGCTAGAATAATACATTGTTACCCATATTTCCCACCATCAAGATGCAAAGAAAGAGCTAGGATAATACATTGTTGCCCATGTTTCCCATCATGAAGATGCAAAGGAAGAGCTAGGATAATACATTGTTACCCATGTTTCCCACCATGAAGATGCAAAGGAAGAGCTAGGATAATACATTGTTACCCATGTTTCCCACCATGAAGATGCAAAGAAAGAGCTAGGATAATACATTGTTACCCGTGTTTCCCACCATGAAGATGCAAATAAAGAGCTAGGATAATACATTGTTTCCCGTGTTTCCCACCATGAAGATGCAAAGAAAGAGCTAGGATAATACATTGTTACCCGTGTTTCCCACCATGAAGATGCAGAGAAAGAGCTAGGATAATACATTGTATGGATGGTCCACGAATATCAAATGTATATTGTGCTTTTAGTTTGCCGTGTCATAAACATAAATTCAACGTATGGCATTTAATATCTATTCTCATGCATGTGTGCCATTACCCTAGGAGGGTGGGGTGGTGTTGGGGGAGGGGTGGGTGGGGGTAATGTGCTATCTGGTATTGCATTTTGGTCTGCTTGTTCATCTGTCAGATTTTTCTGCAAATTGACATATTGCAAATTGGTACTAGAAATAATTACCAGGGTGACATAAATTACGACATCCACACTGTATAAATGGTTGAGTAAGAGGGCAGGCTGTGCAGATTTGGGGTTTTTCAAATCGTGTTCTATGAAATGCATAATGGTTCAAAGAAAATATAGCATCACACGATGACTATACTTTCAGCATGTGCTGTAAGTGCAAGAGCAAGAGATCATCAATGAACTGGATTAATACACCTTTCCAGTTTATCCATCAATCATATGACGTCATAATCAAATACGTGACGTGTAGAATGCCGCCATAATCAATGATGGCATTATGCCGTCATGAGTGGCGTAGATAAGCACGTCACGAAAGCATAATTGAAGATGGACTAAGCGTCGTTGTACGGATTGTATGTCCCTGCTGTTTAATAAACATTCTGTTGAATATTTTGAGACCATAGGCAGCAACTCCACCCAATCAAATTAGTTTCAAAATATTCAACAGCTAGCTTGTATAGTTTTCTGGAAATTGATAGTCAAGGACAGAGGTGTGGGTGGAGATTAGGTAGAGATGGGCGGGGTAAAGCTAAAACTGGACAGGTCCATTGGCGTGCGCACTAAGTTATTTGACGTGTTGGGAAGTCAGAACTTCCGGCCTGCCTATCCTATATAAAGGGGATAAGTCAATTACACGCCAATTCAAGGTCACTGTAACAACACAAGATTCCACATTGATGCACTTCTTGATAAATTTAACTTTGAGGATAGCTTTTCATTGTATGGCACAGCAAGTACCTAGGATACATTTATAGCGCTCTTTTGAGACTGCTCCAGTGAAATTCCATTTGCGAAAGTAAACGGCTCCTCCTCGTCATTAAAAGAAAAGTATTGTCTGATCTGTGGTGCCGACGTGTGCTAAGCCAGAGGCTCGACCAGCCATTCCCATATCATTCAAAACACATGGTGCTATTGGGTTGCAACCTACTAGCATTGCATCGTATGAATGCCCGGTACACCAATAGTCTGTGATGATGGTGTTTTCCCTGCTGTTGCTGATATAGTTCTGGATTCCTCTGAAGAATTTGAATACATCTACCCCCTGATGGGAAAAATTCCATTTAGCAAAGATGGCTTCTCATTGTGCTAGTAAGTAGATTGCCTTAATAGAGTCGAAATTATTCGGGGTGGGGTGTGAGGTGGGGGGGGGGGGGACGGACTGCCTATACCTTTCAAAATGTATCACTATTCGCTAGCTGCAAAATATGATGCTCCTGGCATATGCAATGGACCTTTAGACCTTTATCTATGCCCCGCCTATCTTAATCTAAGCTCCATCCACACCACGTTCGTGTTGGAATCGATCACCGAACACTCTGACTATCAATTTACAGAAAACTATACAGATAAGCTATTGAATATTTTGAAACTAATTTGACTGGGCACTGTTAACAGCATCCAGTCAAATTAGTTTCAAAATATTCAACAGCATATTTATTAAATAATAGACATATAATTCGTACAGCGTGTCGGACTATTAAAAGTTAAAGATGGGCCGAATAGAATCATTTATGACACGCCGCTTAGCTGATTATGACGTCAGATGATCGATGGATACTCTGGATTTGTGAATTACTTGTGGTACACACGTCACCCCTCGAGTGGACATTTAAAAGATTCTATGAAATTTCATTGAAGTTGGCTGCCGATAATCATTCTTAATTTTCATATACAGTAAATTGGAATTTGTTCCATGTTAACTGTTTCCACAAGCATAGACACCGAATATGGCGATATGTATATTGCTTATCTAATACTATTACAGTCCACCAAGATTTCCCCAGTGAACTGTGGGCGTTTATTGCCTTGTATTAAATTTAATTTCGAGTACAAGGATTAGATTGAGCCATAAGTTATTGACATAAAGCGAGTTGATGTGCTTCAAATCTAACGATTCACTTGTATTTATCAATACTGATTTTAAATTGACCAAAGTAAATAATTAATTTTGAAATCAAACACTTAAACGAAGAGAATGTTTAGTCAAGGCTTGAACAAGAGGGACTACTAAGTCTTAACAGCAGGAATGACCAGTCCTTCATGTACTTGATGTTGGTCAGTAGCTAATATATTGCTATGTAATATGGTCTAATAATAGTTTATGGTTATATTTCAATATAATATGGGTTCTGAGAGTTAAGTGACCATTAAGTATGATTGCGCTATACATATGTTGACCACAATCATTTCATGTGAATATCAATTGTCATCACGACATTGCTGACCTTCTAAACTCTAACGACCTTTGTACGTATTCATTCCTCTCTCTCTCTCTCTCGCTTTCTCTCTCTCTCTCTCTCTCTCTCTCTCTCTCCTCTCTCCTCTCTCTCTCCGTCCCGTCGCCCTCTCTCTCTCTCGCGCTGTCTCTCAGTGAAGGACAGTGGCGTAGCCAAGCTGGTTGTTAGCGGACCCCATGAGCCATGTCCATGGGAAAAATAGATGCGAACCGATTGAATCATAAATATAAAACGTAACTTTTATTATAGAGTCTAAGAAACTTAGTCATCAATTCTCATCACCTATAACGAGAGTGAATTACATTTTCACTGCGCTGTCTAATTGTTCAACTTTCGCATAAAGTAATTTTGTTCGCAATTGGGCATTTAAGCACATCTGTCTTAGTGGCTATTTCCATTTTTAAATATCTGGTATCTACACATATTCTATTGATCTTAAGTTATAAATGCAAACAATTAATAACGATCATATCTAGCAGAAGCAGTGGTGATTGGGGTCAATGTGGGTGTGTGGGTGTGGGTACGGTCACTCACTTCCTCTGGGTACGTCGTCTGTTGAGAGACCACGGCCTAATCTCCTCTATTTTTTTCCAAATCACACTTAATCCCACTTTTAATAATGCGCATAATATTTCTTACATCATGTCTCGTCTATAGAATTTCACTATTTTCATACCCAGTGTTGTCTATTAGAGAGACTACAGGCTATAGCCTACATATACATGACAGGCTACCATGGTGGTCGAGTGGGAGGATAAGGCTCATAAACAATTCAAAGTATCATCAAGTGCACTTAAAAAAGAAACTATCTATAATAAAGCAAGCTGCTACTATAGACAAGAGCAGCTCCCAGTCAAATTAATTTCAAAATAGTCACCAGCTTACCTGTATAATTACCTTGAAATTGAAATAATGTAAGCTGAATATATGGTGAGTGCGGAATGGTAATGTGATAAAGTGATCTAAATCCTGTCACGTGACGATACTCATGAACGTAGAGTTTAAAATTCCATAATTTATTTGATACATTCAATAATCTCTATGTAATAATGCAGTTGCTATCCGTGCTACTATGTGCATGCGCGTTGAAGCGAGCAAACATAAAAACTAAGTCTATACAGTAATTCTTGACCGACAAAATGTCATAACAAATAGACAATTACGTTCTAATTGTGATCTGATATCATAAGCTTATCTGGTTGGACACTCCTTGATAGAATCCTAACTATCTATGTACATCCGTATTGACGTCCTCTCCACAGATCTACCACAGTGCGCGCATTTCTAAACCGTTTAGTAGCTCACACTATTAGTACCCAGCGCCGTGATCCTATCATATTTCATTTAATATAATATGTTACGGTGTTACGAAACATTTTGATTAAGTGCACCAGACTTTCGGAGGGCTAGATGCAATGTTTGTGGTGATTATATTAAAAATATCAAACAAACATGGCCACCGAATGGACCTTTACATTTTTAGCTATGCCCTGCCCATCGCTAGCTAAGCTCCACCCACACCTCGCCCGTGTTGGGATCGATCGATATCTGAACTCGCTGACTATCAATTTCCAGAAAGCTATACATGTAAGCCGTTGAATATTTTGAAATTAATTTGACAGGACGCTGTTGCTGCTTATGCCTATTCAACAGCATGTTTATTAAATAGTAGAGACATACAATTCTTACGTGCCGGACTATTAAGAGTTAAAGACGGTCCTAATAGAATCATTTATGACGAAATGATTATGACGTCATCCTACACGCTGCTTATCTGATTATGACGTCATATGACACCATTGCTCTGGAAAGGTTCATTGCTGGACCAGGCACAATCCTTTGAAGCAAAGCTAAGATGGGTTTCCAATGTCCTTGTTAGTATGTATTTATGACGTCAGCATTTGTTGTTAAACCAAAAAAATAGTTTTGTGTATTTAACAATCGAGCTGAACCCGGAAATACGTCATCACTTAACACGCCCATACTTGTGTTAACGATTCAGATTCAGATTCAGATTATTTATTGGCACACAGTCTTTTACATGAAGATATAGCCAAACATGAAGGTTACACAGACATTATACAGATTACAAGAAACACAGTACGAATAGTGAACAGTTGTGATATAAAAAGAAAATGCTAATATATTAAATAATTAAATAATTATATATAGTCTGTGGTTTGATTGACAGACTAATATATTATGCCAAGACATTTGTTACTGGTGGACCGACGCTTAGAGTATTTTAAAGGCATTTTGCCTTTTAATGGTGCATTTTGAAACAAAGTTCAATACCGCTTTACAAACCTCAGTGCCCCCTTATTACACGACATTAAGAATTAAAAATGTTCATTTAAGCTAAAAAATTAGAGATATCTACAAATGAGTTGAGGGAATTAAAAAGAGTCAGTCTTTCGATTTCATAGAATGGGCAGTGAGCAATGAAATGTTTCTCGTCCTCAATAATTCCAACAGAGCAAAGTAAGCACACGCCTTTCTCTACTGGAGTTTTTGGGACACTATGCCTACCCACTTCAATCTGGAGGTTATGCGCACTGACTCTGAGTTTAGCAAAATCCTTACGCCTGGAATAGTTTTCATTAACTAGTAGATAGTTTTCAATATTGAAGTTATTTTTTAAAGTCCTGTAAGTTAGAGGTTTAGATCCTTGTTGGAATTTGCCAACAGGGCATATAACATCCCTGTTTATATGGAGAAGCCTGGTCGATGTGTACCTCGTTTGCATGGCATCTTTTAGTAGTCTGAAAGATTCATTTTTATTTACGGTGGTTTGATTGGTCCAAATTTCTAGAAGGTTAAAATTTGTCCATAGATTTTTTACATGTGTTGAATAATTTGTTTCTCCTAAAGAGGCGCAAGAATGCATATAGGCATGATGAATTATGGTCTCAGAGTCAATATCACATAACCTCATCCAGAACTTCGTTGCTTGGAAAAAGAGAGGTATTATTAGGGCAGACTGCCCAAGTTCACGCCTCACAGCGGCATTCGTAGTTTTCCTGTTAACTCCTAGTATATATTTATGAAAATTGATAAGGACTTTCTCAACAGGTACATTATCTCCTAACTTTATAAAGTTGTGTTCATTGATACGTTTCGTATAGAAAGGGGCCCAAACTTCTGCACAATATGACAATATTGGTGGAATAAGAGAGTGGAATAGTCTTAATTCCATTAAGACATTGTTTCTTACATTGGCAGATATAGGTTTGTACAATGCTTTCTTAGCCTGTTCAGCCAATCTTTCACAGGCATCCGTGAAGTTACCAGAGGGAGTAAATAAAATACCAAGATAGCAATAGGCTTTTACAACCTCAATAAGT
Source organism: Chaetoderma sp. LZ-2023a (assembly GCA_034401795.1). Taxonomy (NCBI): domain Eukaryota; kingdom Metazoa; phylum Mollusca; class Caudofoveata; order Chaetodermatida; family Chaetodermatidae; genus Chaetoderma; species Chaetoderma sp. LZ-2023a. The sequence goes on along the minus strand of CM067360.1, from coordinate 9,330,451 downwards.
GAACCTTTGTAGGTAGAGGAATGCATGTATTTCTTGATGAGATGGCCACTTTTATTGAAGACGAATATCTTAGTCTTGTTTAGATTGACAGTTAGATTCCATCTGTCGCAGTAGAAGCTCAATTTGTTTAAGACATTTTGTAGGCCATCCTGAGTTTCTGACAATATTGCTAGATCATCTGCAAACATTAGGCAATTTAGAGAGGCTTTAGTTAGATGGATAGGATCACAGGTACTGTAAAAAATCAGGTAAATGGTGAAGAAAAAGGTTGAATAGAAGTGGGCTGAGTGCACGACCTTGTTTAACCCCAACAGAAGAGGAGCCATTACTATATCCATCATTAACCTTGCCTGCATATTACACATTAGAGCACATACTCTCAATAACATTTAAGAAATTATTGTCGATACCTGCACGTAGCAACTTATACAATAGCTTCTTTCTAGAGATAGTGTCAAAAGCTGACTTAAAATCTACAAAGCAGCAAAAGATGTTCTTTTAGTTACTGCATCCACATATTTATCTATGATCGTTTTTAACGAGAATGTGTGATCTGTAGTTCTAGACTTTTTTCTGTAGACAATTTGGCATTGAGGGACTAATTTATTTACCTCAGCAAATTTAGCCAATCTGTGTTGTAAAACACTACAGAATAGTTTGCAAAGTTACTACTCACAGATATACCCGTATATTTGTCAGAGGTTGACACATCCGCTTCTTGTGTATATGAGATAAAAGATTACAGCGCCATGCCATTGGAAACTGACCAGCGCTTTGTATAAAACTGAACAATTTTAGCAAGACTGGTAAACGCTGATTATGCCCTGCTTTAAGCATTTCATTCAAGACCTGATCAAGTCCACTGACCTTTCCCTTTTTAAGTTGAAAGATGGTCTGAGATATCTCAGAAGTAGTTATACTAAAATTAAGTTCATTAAATACTTTATTTCTATTGGTCTGTAAGAAGTTGTCGATTCTGTATTCCAGATCAGTATCAATGTAGGAAGGGGATTTTTAAACAAGTTTGTTAAAGTTTCACTACAAGAAATTGTATTTTCATTGTCTCTATTTACGTATCTAAGTTCATCATACAGCTTCCAGAAGACTTTGGGGTTTCTGGACTGCATAGATTCCATTTGAGCCAATATCCTTTGTTTGAAAGTAACCTTCTCTTTCGCGATGCATTTCTTAAACCTTTTCCACAAAATTCGAAAGTTGGTAATGAGCATGGAATTTTAGGGATCGTCATGAATTTTGCGGGACATACTTCTGAGATCTCCCTTCAGACCATGACAATCATTGTCAAATCACGGGTTCTTCTTAGAGACTTCTTTGTTTGACTTTGATTTGTAACCTTTAGACTTTATATGTTTAATGCCAGAGAGTTTGGCAGCTTTGAAAATAATATCAGTAACTGAATCAATTAGAGGCTCACCAGCATCAATATGATTAATAAGATCGGTGCATGGTTTGACTAAAGGCAGTGACATAAAACAGTCGATTTTTTACCTAATTATAGGATGCATCATAGACTTGATACATTTTTCATCATCCCCTGTCTGCCAAGCAAACTTAGCGCAGCGAGGGTTAGGGGTGTCACTCCGTGCATGCTCGTATGAACCTGTCAATAGTCCCATGTTCAACATGCAATGGATGGAAAGATGATTTGGACTATTTACATGAAAATATTCTATATCATTTAGAATATTGCTAGAAGCTAACATATAGTCAATTACACTGGGATGACCAGTGTGGCTATAGCAAGTGCAGTGACCAGACGAATCACCCAAGAAACGTCCATTTAGGATCCGCAGACCAGAAGACTTACAGAGAGATAATGGTTGTTTACCATGGGTATCAACTCCATGAGAATCCATGCTATTCCTGGGGATTTCTATGTCACACATAATCTGGTTGTAAGTCAGTCAAGGGTGAATCCTCTTCAGTACAGAAATCTGACTCATTAGCAGCTTTAGCATTGAAATCGCCACAAATTAACCAATTTCCAGATTTCAAATATATTGCTATGTCGTTTTCCAACATTTCGAAAATGTCTTCACGCCTGGCTGAAAACGATGTCCCTTCATACCTACAGATAGTCCACCAAGGTAGTTTTTGCGGTGGATAGTCTTGGCCGAAGATTTGATTGTAGTTGAAACCTTGTATAGCAAGATTATCATTTTGACCACAATGTGTCTCTGCCAAACAAACAATATCAAACGTGCTTATCTGTTTAAGAAGGTCAGGGTTCTTAAGTTTGAATGTCCTCTGGCCACTGCCACTTGTGAGGGCACCGTCCATATTCCAAAAAGCAGCATTCACAATACTTATATTTGACATTGGCGGAGTTTCTAAAGCAATCAATGATTTAAACTAGCAAAAGTTAAAACAAGTCATATTTAACAAATATTCAAGTACATGTACGCCAACATATGGATACATATCATAATGCGTACACCTATATATATTCCCATACACTAATAAGCCATCAGTTAACGTGGGTTGATGAACAATGCATAGAGATCAGTTGTATAAAGTCCAGATCAATTCTTCCAAAGCTGGCAGAAATACGGGTAAACAATATTGCAACCACTTAGAAACTAGCAACTATCAGAGCGTCGATGTACAACGGGAAAGAAGTATTGGCAAAAATAATGGAATGAGTGTAGCCGTGAGCAAATTTGAAAATGTGCTATGACATAATATAGCTATATCTGTTTTCAAAGCTTGAATCCATTATAATTTCTCCAGAAACTATGTTCCATTGGCCACCAATGCAGTCATTAAATGATAATACACTTGGATTGACATCTTCATAAGCTTCCCAGTGCTCCTATCCTTAAGTTAATGGTATCATGACTCTGTGATGCATTAGCAGACTATTGCCATTTTACCCACGCTGGTAATTATGATTAATGATTGATGATGAAGATGATGATGATGACGATGGTATATTGTATGCTGTGACTGCAGTGGTTTTAAAGCATTCACTCAGTCCTTGTCCTTCTTTGGCTATTGTTTCTCGTCCACAGCGAGAGGCCTTAGATCCCTCGGGATATTCTTGGTCGTCGACGTACTCATTGCCGCTAATAACAAACCTCGTGTAAACCTAATAGACAAGATGATACCCAAGAGATTAGCAAGTTTACAGTCATAACTAAGGGAGATGCTGATGGAACATAATTCCGATATTTGGTAATAAGCCATCAGCAAATAGCAAAACATTCCAAGGTTGATAATGAAAGTAACGCCAATGGACCTTTCCACTCTATCCATCTATCGCACGACGTCATAATCAACTACATGACGTATAGTATGGCATCACAATCAATGACGTCATTATGATGTCATGAATGACGTAGATAAGTACGTTACGAACAAATAGTCGAAGACGGGCTATGCGTTGTTGTACGAATTGTATGTCTTTACTATTTAATAAAGATAATGTTGAATACTTTGAAACTAATTTGACTGGGTGCGGTTGCTGCCATAGTTAAATAGTTACAAAATATTCAATAGCTTAAATATATAGTTTTCAGGAAATTGTTAGTCAGGGCATTCGAGGATCGATCAATCCCAACACGATTGGGGTGTGGGTGGAGCTTAGCTAGAGATGGGTGGGGCATGGATAAAACTGGAAAAGTCCATTGAATTAACAATGCATAAGATCTGATTTAGCCTTGATTACGTTTTTCACATTTACCACAATATTCCGTCATCTTTATACAAATTTACAACAAAAAATTATCTTGGTCAATCACAATATCTTTGTAGAGAGGTCGAGTGTCTGCAAATTTGTGCATAGTGATCAAAAGGAGTTTGGCCCTCGCCAAATTTCCCAGCTTATGAAAGTGCATCTTAACATCATATCCTGTCAATATAGGTATGCTACAGCGACACACGCACATACGGACGCATCAGCATCAAGAACGTACACACGAACCCGCGCATGCGCTTGATTGAATATTAACCCCTCCAAACCAAAGGCCACAACCAAATCCGTCATATCTCCCGATGGATATTTTCAAGCTGGCCTGACTTGGAGCTGTTTCTGTTTATGGCATAAACATGTCCCTGTAAAGGTCTGTTTCAAAATATTCAATAACTTTCCTGTACTGTTACGTTGAAACTGAGATTCTGGGAAATCACAGCTGGAAGGGTTAACATGAATGCATGAGTATTGTTATGTAAGCCCTGGACGTGTCTATTATTATAGCGCATTATATAATTAGCTGCATATATTCTATCTCCACCTTCATAACAAATTGTCTAGTTATTTACTTCCACAGAGCACAGGCTTCCCACAGCTAGCATAAAATAAACATATTTTAATCTAATATGTTATATGTAAGATAGCTCCGCTGCCATACACGATCGGACATCGTCCGACTTTGTAGAATCATACATGCATAATCGAACATGTAGGTTGGTCTATCACGGGATTTACAGCAATAAATGGACATATATATGGATAGAGTAGGGCCTACTTAATCGACACGCCCACAATGGACCAATCAGTTATTGGTTGGAATGGGCGCGTGCAGAGTATAGATCATGTAATTCAATGTACTTATATTATAACATGTTGCTATTTGAGTGTATTCTATACGTGACTTGTTAATTAGTTAGATTAGTTAATTATACTCTTAGGATACATTCACGTTCACACATGCCATCACTTAATACACACAGTCTTGTTGACATAATTTTAAAATCATTATTTATTTAAGAGCGGATGAATGGTGACGACGGACAGTTACAGCTGGACAGCGAGACTCGGACAGCTAGCACCTAGCGAGTAACTGCTAGTGACGGCTAGTCAGTAGTGAGATGTTCAGCTCTGTAGTTAGCAGTGACGTCACATGCATGAATAAATGAACAAGCCACGCCCACGGATAAACATAGGCTACTCGTGAACTCAAACACATCAACAGTGCCACACACCGCCATGGCCTGTATTCTGCGGCTGTAGTAGTAGAAATATCCTATAGCTGCAATCAGTCCTTCTTCGCGTTTGCCAACTGTGTCTTGTCCTCAGGCGAAATCCTTAGCTTCCTCAGGTTCATTCTTGACTTGAGTGTACCGAGTCCTGCTTTCTTGAGGTCACCTCGTAGCACGCTTAGCAGATTTTTGCAATGACGTCCTCTACTGCCTTTGTATTTGCTGGCTCCGAGTAGGGCGAATTCCAATGCTCTCTGTGTTGGTGTCTCTTCTGGCATCCTTAACACATGGCCAAACATGGCCCATCTTTGCTGGGCGACTTTTACACACAGCGGCGACGTATTACACATCTTGTATAGTGCATCGTTGGAAATTATGCTGTCTGGCCATCGGTGTCCAGTGATGGTGCATAGGTGTTTGCGGTGGCAGGCATCGGGTTTGTCTAGAGCTGCCTTTGGAGCTACCCAGCTGTTACAGTTATACAGCATCAAGGATACGAAGGTTGCATTGTATAAACGTAGCCTCTTTATCAAGGGCATCGTTGATCTACGAATCCATAGCTTCCAGAAGGACGGGAAAGCTATGTTCCCCATGACGCAGCGTGCAGAAATGTCAACAGTACTGCAAAGCAGTGAGCCCAGGATTTTACTTTTCCTCCATGGTTCGCAGCCACGAAGTGGATCGTCATTTTCTGTAGTGTCATGCTTTGTCGATAGGTACATGTGGGAGAACTCTTTTTTGGATTCATTCATGAAGAGATTCTCAATTTTTAGTTTGCTTGCAGCTATTGGGAGAAGTTCGTCAAGGGGTTTCTTTTCCTCGTCTATGAAGTCCATATCGTCGACATATTCCATCTCACACCGGGGGTGTGGGGGTTGGACTTGTGGAACTTTCCCGCACAGATGTCAATGCAGCAGCAATGTAGCAGGTGAAAAGCACCGGAGATAGACCATCTCCCTGTGGAGTGCCGATTGATGTTTCGAACCATACAGACTTCACTGACTTGACTCGTACTCTCAGCTTGGTGTCTGCAAGCAGTAGTCCCACTAGTCGTAGCTCATCTTCATTGCAACTGGCCTGGTGTAGTACATCTAGGATCTTTGAGCGTTTTATTGTGTCGAAGGCTCGTGACATGTCAATGCCAATTTTGTGGAAGTCCAGGTGAAGTAGTCGATCTTGTCTCGGATGCAGCATAGAGTAACATTGGATAGGATTTTCCATATGCTGTTGAGGAGCACAATGGGCGGCAGATTGGCTGGGGCCCAGGTGGCGTCTTGAGCTTGGGCAATGCGATACGGATGACTTGGCCTACAGCGTCGATGGGAAGGTGGTGCATAAAAGCTGAATTGATTAGGTGCGTAATCGGTTTTGTGATAATGTCACTTGCATATTTGAATAGTTCATTGCTCATGCCATCAGGTCCAGATGCACGTCCATTTTTCAGTTCTTTAAGTGCCTTCTCAACGGCTGCTGTTTTAATTGGTGTTAGTAATGGCCTGGGGTCTCATGAGAACGGGTGTAAGGGCTCCCATTCTCGGATCGCCTCGGCTTTTCCCTGGTCAGTCCTGATAAAGTGTCCTTCAGAGTTGTGTACAGTGAGTGATCGTGTGTAGTCAATAACTCTCAGGGTTCGGGCTGCCTGAAACATTGTCTGACAGTCATACGTGGCAGTGATTTCATCTGCTAGGGAGTCTGCCTGTTGAATAGCAAGATCTTTTAAGCATTCGCTAATGTGGCGCAGAATAATATTGGGCTCCCGGCGTAGTTTGGTGTGGTCTTCACTTTGGCTACTTTGATAGATGCACCGCCGTAATGCTTTCTGCTCTGCTGACAGTTTTACTACTAGAGGGTCGTCAGTATACCTAGTTTGGTTGTTTTTAAGAACGCATATGGTGCTGGTAGCGGATGATTCCATAGATTTCAGTATTTTGGTTAGGGCTTCGTTTGGATCGGAGCTGACATCGATGTTAGCTATCTGCTCCCCGAGGGCTGTTTTGTATGACATTTGAGTGTCAGTGTCGCTGATGAGCTTGGGTAGGTTGTAGGTGACTCTACCCTCTTTCCTGGTGTGGTGTTTATATATTAGGTAGATATCGTTAATCTGAAGGCGTGTAATGACTAGCTTATGGTCAGATTTGAGGTCTGTGCCTCCATACGAACGAGCGTTCCGGAGTAAGGGTTTTTCTTCTGTCTTGCATAGTATGAAGTCTATTTGGTTGAAGACAGCTGTTGTAGCCTTAGGACCTTTTGGGGCTTTGCGATCAGTAATGTGTCCAGTCCATGTTGTCCGGTGACGGCATGCGTGTTTGAAAGCCGTATTTGTGACAAATAGGCCATTGGAACTAAGGAATGCCACCAGTGCATCGATTCCATGCATAAACCAAGTCCTGAACTTTTGCCCGCAATTCCGAGTTTACCCGAGTTGAAATCTCCACACACGAACAGTTGCCATCCAGCTGAGATTGTAATGGCGGAGCTCAGTTCTACATAGAAGGAATCTAATATTGCTGGATTCTCTTTGGCTTTTTCGGTAGTTGGGCCGTATGCGTTGACAATTCGACAATTAGTGGTGGTGCGTTTTCACGTAGGTATAGCCAGGTCGATGAATGCAACGCGATTACTGACGTATCCAAGACTAATGACATGATCCAAGACCCTTGGTCCGATTACGAAGCCTAAGCCCCGGTATGTGGCCTGTTTTTGCTACATGAGCACTAGTTTATGGCCTGTCTGTAGCTGCTGCTCTGAGTGTTTAGTTACTTTAGTCTCTTGAATGCATGCAATATCGATGTTATAGTGTTCACAGTCTGCACCTAAGGTTTGCCTCTTTGATGTTGCACTCAGACCACTTACATTCCACGTAGCTATGGTAAGCTCCTGGGAAGATTGCGTCGTCCGAGGATGTCGAGCACAGTTTCTTGTTTGAAGAAGGGTAGACATAATCAGAGTTACCTCTGTAATCGGATGTCAGCCCGCAATCCTTGATGACTTACATACACTACTAATTATTATATACACACCAGACTTATATATAAGAAAGAGGATTATCTGAGATTTACTGTCCATGTTTATGATATTGCATTTAATCTATAAATATTTGGTGAACATACGGAATGCGTCGTCAAGAACCAGGAGGGATTGTTTGTCACCAAGGCTTGTGACTATGGACTGACGTCACAGTTTTGTAATAGAACATGGGACGGCAGTCTGTTGGAGTTTGGCAAGTTCGCTTGAAGTTTTGGATAGTTAGTCCCACTCCACGACGTGAATATAAAACTGTGGATTGTGGCCAGCTGTGCAAACGAACCAGCGACATTATGCCAGCGTAAGTTATATAGCAATAAAGTTTTACCTTAACTACAAAAACGCGTATGTGTTATATCACCAGCCAGATGAAAGATCCGCGTGTATAGGCAAACTAAGCTGTATGAAATAGGATTATTTTATCAAGTATTCCTATTGGTCCTGCTAGTGATACTGATAAGACGGTGGCCTACCTCGTTTTAATCAAAATGCGTGTTCGGAATCTTTATTGTAAATTTAGTTTTGTCCACCAGGTTGTCACTTTTTTTAATGTGCGTGTATTGTATAAAACCCTGAGCTCCCAGATGCTAGACAACTCTCGCCATCCAGATTGTGCAATACCATTATAAACGAAACTAAAGACGGAATGGGTATGATTCCAACACAAGACTCAGATATATACCGTTTATACTTTATTCTATTCAAATAGAACTGTACACGTCAATCTCCGACTAATTCGTCGAAATGGAATCAAATTTCATAGAATACCGATACTTAACATTGAACGCGGATCTCTCCCAGGGGGAATTCTCTTATAAATCTACAACTATATATTTCTGCGTATATTAATTTACTCAGAGGCAATCTGCATATGGCTATATATCAATGATATGGTAAGAAGTGGCGGGTCTAATGCTTGATGTGTGGGTCAAGCTGATAATATACCTCTAAGAGGTTTTTGATGATTACGTGCGGAAGCACACCTGTAAACTCATAACAACAACAATAAACATGCCAACGTGGTCCAGGTACTTGTCTATATGTTCTAAGGTGTTCAGAAATAACACATGTAAACTCATAACAACAACAATAAACATGCCAACGTGGTCCAGGTACTTTTCTATATGTTCTAAGGTGTTCAGAAATAACACCTGTAAACTCATAACAACAACAATAAACATGCCAACGTGGTCCAGGTACTTTTCTATATGTTCTAAGGTGTTCAGAAATAACACATGTAAACTCATAACAACAACAATAAACATGCCAACGTGGTCCAGGTACTTGTCTATATGTTCTAAGGTGTTCAGAAATAACACCTGTAAACTCATAACAACAACAATAAACATGCCAACGTGGTCCAGGTACTTGTCTATATGTTCTAAGGTGTTCAGAAATAACACATGTAAACTCATAACAACAACAATAAACATGCCAACGTGGTCCAAGTACTTTTCTATATGTTCTAAGGTGTTCAGAAATAACACCTGTAAACTCATAACAACAACAATAAACATGCCAACGTGGTCCAGGTACTTGTCTATATGTTCTAAGGTGTTCAGAAATAACACATGTAAACTCATAACAACAACAATAAACATGCCAACGTGGTCCAGGTACTTTTCTATATGTTCTAAGGTGTTCAGAAATAACACATGTAAACTCATAACAACAACAATAAACATGCCAACGTGGTCCAGGTACTTGTCTATATGTTCTAAGGTGTTCAGAAATAACACATGTAAACTCATAACAACAACAATAAACATGCCAACGTGGTCCAGGTACTTTTCTATATGTTCTAAGGTGTTCAGAAATAACACATGTAAACTCATAACAACAACAATAAACATGCCAACGTGGTCCAGGTACTTGTCTATATGTTCTAAGGTGTTCAGAAATAACACATGTAAACTCATAACAACAACAATAAACATGCCAACGTGGTCCAGGTACTTTTCTATATGTTCTAAGGTGTTCAGAAATAACACATGTAAACTCATAACAACAACAATAAACATGCCAACGTGGTCCAGGTACTTGTCTATATGTTCTAAGGTGTTCAGAAATAACACATGTAAACTCATAACAACAACAATAAACACGCCAACGTGGTCCAGGTACTTTTCTATATGTTCTAAGGTGTTCAGAAATAACACATGTAAACTCATAACAACAACAATAAACACGCCAACGTGGTCCAGGTACTTGTCTATATGTTCTAAGGTGTTCAGAAATAACACCTGTAAACTCATAACAACAACAATAAACATGCCAACGTGGTCCAGGTACTTTTCTATATGTTCTAAGGTGTTCAGAAATAACACCTGTAAACTCATAACAACAACAATAAACATGGCAACGTGGTCCAGGTACTTGTCTATATGTTCTAAGGTGTTCAGAAATAACACCTGTAAACTCATAACAACAACAATAAACATGCCAACGTGGTCCAGGTACTTGTCTATATGTTCTAAGTTGTTCAGAAATAACACCTGTAAACTCATAACAACAACAATAAACATGCCAACGTGGTCCAGGTACTTGTCTATATGTTCTAAGGTGTTCAGAAATAACACCTGTAAACTCATAACAACAACAATAAACATGCCAACGTGGTCCAGGTACTTTTCTATATGTTCTAAGGTGTTCAGAAATAACACATGTAAACTCATAACAACAACAATAAACATGCCAACGTGGTCCAGGTACTTGTCTATATGTTCTAAGGTGTTCAGAAATAACACATGTAAACTCATAACAACAACAATAAACATGCCAACGTGGTCCAGGTACTTGTCTATATGTTCTAAGGTGTTCAGAAATAACACCTGTAAACTCATAACAACAACAATAAACATGCCAACGTGGTCCAGGTACTTTTCTATATGTTCTAAGGTGTTCAGAAATAACACATGTAAACTCATAACAACAACAATAAACATGCCAACGTGGTCCAGGTACTTGTCTATATGTTCTAAGGTGTTCAGAAATAACACCTGTAAACTCATAACAACAACAATAAACATGCCAACGTGGTCCAGGTACTTGTCTATATGTTCTAAGGTGTTCAGAAATAACACATGTAAACTCATAACAACAACAATAAACATGCCAACGTGGTCCAGGTACTTGTCTATATGTTCTAAGGTGCTCAGAAATAACACCTGTAAACTCATAACAACAACAATAAACATGCCAACGTGGTCCAGGTACTTGTCTATATGTTCTAAGGTGTTCAGAAATAACACCTGTAAACTCATAACAACAACAATAAACATGCCAACGTGGTCCAGGTACTTTTCTATATGTTCTAAGGTGTTCAGAAATAACACATGTAAACTCATAACAACAACAATAAACATGCCAACGTGGTCCAGGTACTTGTCTATATGTTCTAAGGTGTTCAGAAATAACACCTGTAAACTCATAACAACAACAATAAACATGCCAACGTGGTCTAGGTACTTGTCTATATGTTCTAAGGTGTTCAGAAATAACACCTGTAAACTCATAACAACAACAATAAACATGCCAACGTGGTCCAGGTACTTGTCTATATGTTCTAAGGTGTTCAGAAATAACACCTGTAAACTCATAACAACAACAATAAACATGCCAACGTGGTCCAGGTACTTTTCTATATGTTCTAAGGTGTTCAGAAATAACACATGTAAACTCATAACAACAACAATAAACATGCCAACGTGGTCCAGGTACTTGTCTATATGTTCTAAGGTGTTCAGAAATAACACATGTAAACTCATAACAACAACAATAAACATGCCAACGTGGTCCAGGTACTTGTCTATATGTTCTAAGGTGTTCAGAAATAACACGTGTAAACTCATAACAACAACAATAAACATGCCAACGTGGTCCAGGTACTTGTCTATATGTTCTAAGGTGTTCAGAAATAACACCTGTAAACTCATAACAACAACAATAAACATGCCAACGTGGTCCAGGTACTTGTCTATATGTTCTAAGGTGTTCAGAAATAACACCTGTAAACTCATAACAACAACAATAAACATGCCAACGTGGTCCAGGTACTTGTCTATATGTTCTAAGGTGTTCAGAAATAACACCTGTAAACTCATAACAACAACAATAAACATGCCAACGTGGTCCAGGTACTTGTCTATATGTTCTAAGGTGTTCAGAAATAACACCTGTAAACTCATAACAACAACAATAAACATGCCAACGTGGTCCAGGTACTTGTCTATATGTTCTAAGGTGTTCAGAAATAACACATGTAAACTCATAACAACAACAATAAACATGCCAACGTGGTCCAGGTACTTGTCTATATGTTCTAAGGTGTTCAGAAATAACACCTGTAAACTCATAACAACAACAATAAACATGCCAACGTGGTCCAGGTACTTTTCTATATGTTCTAAGGTGTTCAGAAATAACACATGTAAACTCATAACAACAACAATAAACATGCCAACGTGGTCCAGGTACTTGTCTATATGTTCTAAGGTGTTCAGAAATAACACCTGTAAACTCATAACAACAACAATAAACATGCCAACGTGGTCCAGGTACTTTTCTATATGTTCTAAGGTGTTCAGAAATAACACATGTAAACTCATAACAACAACAATAAACATGCCAACGTGGTCCAGGTACTTGTCTATATGTTCTAAGGTGTTCAGAAATAACACATGTAAACTCATAACAACAACAATAAACATGCCAACGTGGTCCAGGTACTTGTCTATATGTTCTAAGGTGTTCAGAAATAACACCTGTAAACTCATAACAACAACAATAAACATGCCAACGTGGTCCAGGTACTTGTCTATATGTTCTAAGGTGTTCAGAAATAACACATGTAAACTCATAACAACAACAATAAACATGCCAACGTGGTCCAGGTACTTGTCTATATGTTCTAAGGTGTTCAGAAATAACACCTGTAAACTCATAACAACAACAATAAACATGCCAACGTGGTCCAGGTACTTGTCTATATGTTCTAAGGTGTTCAGAAATAACACCTGTAAACTCATAACAACAACAATAAACATGCCAACGTGGTCTAGGTACTTGTCTATATGTTCTAAGGTGTTCAGAAATAACACCTGTAAACTCATAACAACAACAATAAACATGCCAACGTGGTCCAGGTACTTGTCTATATGTTCTAAGGTGTTCAGAAATAACACCTGTAAACTCATAACAACAACAATAAACATGCCAACGTGGTCCAGGTACTTTTCTATATGTTCTAAGGTGTTCAGAAATAACACATGTAAACTCATAACAACAACAATAAACATGCCAACGTGGTCCAGGTACTTGTCTATATGTTCTAAGGTGTTCAGAAATAACACATGTAAACTCATAACAACAACAATAAACATGCCAACGTGGTCCAGGTACTTGTCTATATGTTCTAAGGTGTTCAGAAATAACACGTGTAAACTCATAACAACAACAATAAACATGCCAACGTGGTCCAGGTACTTGTCTATATGTTCTAAGGTGTTCAGAAATAACACCTGTAAACTCATAACAACAACAATAAACATGCCAACGTGGTCCAGGTACTTGTCTATATGTTCTAAGGTGTTCAGAAATAACACCTGTAAACTCATAACAACAACAATAAACATGCCAACGTGGTCCAGGTACTTGTCTATATGTTCTAAGGTGTTCAGAAATAACACCTGTAAACTCATAACAACAACAATAAACATGCCAACGTGGTCCAGGTACTTGTCTATATGTTCTAAGGTGTTCAGAAATAACACATGTAAACTCATAACAACAACAATAAACATGCCAACGTGGTCCAGGTACTTGTCTATATGTTCTAAGGTGTTCAGAAATAACACCTGTAAACTCATAACAACAACAATAAACATGCCAACGTGGTCCAGGTACTTGTCTATATGTTCTAAGGTGTTCAGAAATAACACCTGTAAACTCATAACAACAACAATAAACATGCCAACGTGGTCCAGGTACTTGTCTATATGTTCTAAGGTGTTCAGAAATAACACATGTAAACTCATAACAACAACAATAAACATGCCAACGTGGTCCAGGTACTTGTCTATATGTTCTAAGGTGTTCAGAAATAACACCTGTAAACTCATAACAACAACAATAAACATGCCAACGTGGTCCAGGTACTTTTCTATATGTTCTAAGGTGTTCAGAAATAACACCTGTAAACTCATAACAACAACAATAAACATGCCAACGTGGTCCAGGTACTTGTCTATATGTTCTAAGGTGTTCAGAAATAACACATGTAAACTCATAACAACAACAATAAACATGCCAACGTGGTCCAGGTACTTTTCTATATGTTCTAAGGTGTTCAGAAATAACACATGTAAACTCATAACAACAACAATAAACATGCCAACGTGGTCCAGGTACTTGTCTATATGTTCTAAGGTGCTCAGAAATAACACCTGTAAACTCATAACAACAACAATAAACATGCCAACGTGGTCCAGGTACTTGTCTATATGTTCTAAGGTGTTCAGAAATAACACCTGTAAACTCATAACAACAACAATAAACATGCCAACGTGGTCCAGGTACTTTTCTATATGTTCTAAGGTGTTCAGAAATAACACATGTAAACTCATAACAACAACAATAAACATGCCAACGTGGTCCAGGTACTTGTCTATATGTTCTAAGGTGTTCAGAAATAACACCTGTAAACTCATAACAACAACAATAAACATGCCAACGTGGTCTAGGTACTTGTCTATATGTTCTAAGGTGTTCAGAAATAACACCTGTAAACTCATAACAACAACAATAAACATGCCAACGTGGTCCAGGTACTTGTCTATATGTTCTAAGGTGTTCAGAAATAACACCTGTAAACTCATAACAACAACAATAAACATGCCAACGTGGTCCAGGTACTTTTCTATATGTTCTAAGGTGTTCAGAAATAACACATGTAAACTCATAACAACAACAATAAACATGCCAACGTGGTCCAGGTACTTGTCTATATGTTCTAAGGTGTTCAGAAATAACACATGTAAACTCATAACAACAACAATAAACATGCCAACGTGGTCCAGGTACTTGTCTATATGTTCTAAGGTGTTCAGAAATAACACGTGTAAACTCATAACAACAACAATAAACATGCCAACGTGGTCCAGGTACTTGTCTATATGTTCTAAGGTGTTCAGAAATAACACCTGTAAACTCATAACAACAACAATAAACATGCCAACGTGGTCCAGGTACTTGTCTATATGTTCTAAGGTGTTCAGAAATAACACCTGTAAACTCATAACAACAACAATAAACATGCCAACGTGGTCCAGGTACTTGTCTATATGTTCTAAGGTGTTCAGAAATAACACATGTAAACTCATAACAACAACAATAAACATGCCAACGTGGTCCAGGTACTTGTCTATATGTTCTAAGGTGTTCAGAAATAACACATGTAAACTCATAACAACAACAATAAACATGCCAACGTGGTCCAGGTACTTTTCTATATGTTCTAAGGTGTTCAGAAATAACACATGTAAACTCATAACAACAACAATAAACATGCCAACGTGGTCCAGGTACTTGTCTATATGTTCTAAGGTGTTCAGAAATAACACATGTAAACTCATAACAACAACAATAAACATGCCAACGTGGTCCAGGTACTTGTCTATATGTTCTAAGGTGTTCAGAAATAACACGTGTAAACTCATAACAACAACAATAAACATGCCAACGTGGTCCAGGTACTTGTCTATATGTTCTAAGGTGTTCAGAAATAACACCTGTAAACTCATAACAACAACAATAAACATGCCAACGTGGTCCAGGTACTTGTCTATATGTTCTAAGGTGTTCAGAAATAACACCTGTAAACTCATAACAACAACAATAAACATGCCAACGTGGTCCAGGTACTTGTCTATATGTTCTAAGGTGTTCAGAAATAACACCTGTAAACTCATAACAACAACAATAAACATGCCAACGTGGTCCAGGTACTTGTCTATATGTTCTAAGGTGTTCAGAAATAACACATGTAAACTCATAACAACAACAATAAACATGCCAACGTGGTCCAGGTACTTGTCTATATGTTCTAAGGTGTTCAGAAATAACACCTGTAAACTCATAACAACAACAATAAACATGCCAACGTGGTCCAGGTACTTGTCTATATGTTCTAAGGTGTTCAGAAATAACACCTGTAAACTCATAACAACAACAATAAACATGCCAACGTGGTCCAGGTACTTGTCTATATGTTCTAAGGTGTTCAGAAATAACACATGTAAACTCATAACAACAACAATAAACATGCCAACGTGGTCCAGGTACTTGTCTATATGTTCTAAGGTGTTCAGAAATAACACCTGTAAACTCATAACAACAACAATAAACATGCCAACGTGGTCCAGGTACTTTTCTATATGTTCTAAGGTGTTCAGAAATAACACCTGTAAACTCATAACAACAACAATAAACATGCCAACGTGGTCCAGGTACTTGTCTATATGTTCTAAGGTGTTCAGAAATAACACATGTAAACTCATAACAACAACAATAAACATGCCAACGTGGTCCAGGTACTTTTCTATATGTTCTAAGGTGTTCAGAAATAACACCTGTAAACTCATAACAACAACAATAAACATGCCAACGTGGTCCAGGTACTTGTCTATATCTTCTAAGGTGTTCAGAAATAACACATGTAAACTCATAACAACAACAATAAACATGCCAACGTGGTCCAGGTACTTGTCTATATGTTCTAAGGTGTTCAGAAATAACACCTGTAAACTCATAACAACAACAATAAACATGCCAACGTGGTCCAGGTACTTGTCTATATGTTCTAAGGTGTTCAGAAATAACACCTGTAAACTCATAACAACAACAATAAACATGCCAACGTGGTCCAGGTACTTGTCTATATGTTCTAAGGTGTTCAGAAATAACACATGTAAACGTGGTCCAGGTACTTGTCTATATGTTCTAAGGTGTTCAGAAATAACACCTGTAAAGGATATGCTGTTGAATATTGTGAAGCTAATATGACTGGGCGCTGTTTTAGCCTATGGCAGCAACAAGTCCCAGTCGAATTATTTTCAAAACAATTAACAGCATTCTTGGATTGTTGTTTTGAAATTGTGACATGTTAGTTTCAAGGTTTAAATGGTTAACGGCGTTCTCATATCGCCTTACGTATTGAACAAGAATACAGGAAAAAGCGTGGCGCCCACTATCATTTTGTTATTCAGTACTACGCGACCTATTAAAATCATATTGCCAGTGCAATTAAGGCACACGGTGCGCCTACATTCCCACGCGCGTGCACGCTATCACTGACACACGCGCGCGCGTACGCGCTGCACGCACACGCTCACGCACGAACACGTGGATATTATCACGCATGTCCGTAAACACGTATTCCCAAACTAATAAACATGCTACTGCTATAAAGGTCTGCATGCTCAAGCTAAAATATGTAGATGTCCAAATGGATTACAAGTTACCGATGGATTATAAGCGTGCTATTATATACTATTATGACACAACACGTAATTTACTGACTATCATTCCATGTCTGGCAAAGCTGAGCGATCATTGCAGCATCCTGACTCTCTGACACAAATCATTCAGACCCTCTGACACAACTCATTCAGACCCTCTGACGCTAATCATTCAGACACTCTGACACAACTTATTTAGACACTCTGGTACAAATCATTCAGACCATCTGACACAAATCATTCAGACCCTTTGACACAAATCATTCAGACCCTCTGACGCAAATCATTCAGACCATCTGACACAAATCATTCAAACCCTCCAACACACATCATTCAGACCCTCTGACGCAAATCATTCAGACACTCTGACACAAATCATTCAGACCCTCTGACGCAAATCATTCAGACACTCTGACACAAATCATTCAGACACTCTGACACAAATCGTTCAGACACTCTGGCACAAATCATTCAGACACTCTGACACAAATCATTCAGACACTATGACACAAATCGTTCAGACACTCTGACACAAATCATTCAGACACTCTGACACAAATCATTCAGACACTGACACAAATCGTTCAGACACTCTGACACAAATCATTCAGACACTCTGGCACAAATCATTCAGACACTCTGACACAAATCATTCAGACACTCTGGCACAAATCATTCAGACACTCTGACACAAATCGTTCAGACACTCTGACACAAATCGCTCAGACACTCTGACACAAATCATTCAGCCACACTGACGCAAATCATTCAGACACACTGACACAAATCATTCAGACACTCTGACACAAATCATCCCGACCCTCTGACACAAATCATTCAGACACTCTGACATAAATCATTCAAATACTCTGACACAAATCATTCAGACACTCTGACACAAATCATTCAGACATTCTGACACAAATCATTCAGATCCTCTGACACAAATCATTCAGACCCTCTGACGCAAATCATTCAGTCCCTCTGGCACAAATCATTCAGACCCTCTGACACAAATCATTCAGACCCTCTGACACAAATCATTCGGACACTTTAACACAAATCATTCAGACACTCTAACACAAACCATTTAGACCCGCGC
>CM067360.1:9304369-9309369 GCA_034401795.1 Chaetoderma sp. LZ-2023a | reverse complement strand
ACAACTCGTATAAATTCAAGCAATACTCTTGCATTATATTATATAAACACACCGAGAAGGCGTGTTGTTTTTAACTGTCTGACTCGGCGGCAGGCTACCAGATAGAAATGTCAATGGTCAATAACTCTGGAGCTGTTGGATATATATTTTTTAATTTGACTGAAAGTTGTTGGTGGTTTAGCCACCAATAACTTTCAGACAAATTGTTTTCAAAATGTTCACCATATTCAGAGTTAAACCCAGGAAATTCTAATCTGTAAACCTTCATCCGGCAGACAGTTAAAGTGTAACCGTGTCAATGGCCTAATGCCTACTGGGTGTTATGCTTGATAAATGTTATGAGCTTATTGTGTGGATCAAGTTATTTTTCTTGACACCAAATTCCACGCTAAGAGGCTGGCTATACGTATGTATTATCAATTGGCGCGTGTTTATCATATTTAGTCCGGTGATGGACCTTTCCAGTTTATCTCTCCATCATATGACGTCATAATCCACTACGTGACGCGTACGATGACATCGTAATCAATTACATCATGAATGACTCGATTTAGTCCGTCTTAAACGCTTAATAATCCGACACGCTGTACCAATTGTATGTCTTTACTATTTAATAAAAATTATGTTGAATGTTTTAAAACTAATTTGACTGGCGCTGTTGCTGTCATGCACCCAGTCAAATTAAATTCAAAATATTCAACAGCTTACATGTATAGTTTTCTGCAAATTAATAGGCAGGGAGTTCACGGATCGATCGATCCCAACACGGGCGAAGTGTGGGTGGAGCTTAGCTAGAGATGGGTGGGGCATAGCTAGAGATGGGTGGAGCTTAGCTAAAGATGGGTGGGGCATAGCTAAAACTGGAAAGATCCATTTAATCGGAACGGAATCATCATATTTTAAGATTTATTTAGGTTCGTTGCATTTACGTACACCATCTAAATGTAGGCTGCCACCAAGGGCTAAATAACAAAACTGAGCCTGTAAAAGCAGAGGCCCATAGGATGTGGTTCGACTTGGTGACACGGAGTGGCGAGGTGGGGTGGTGGTTTATGCACGTATATGCACTGGTGAGAACAGTTTAATTGACGGCTATATTAAATAAGCCCACAGTCTTGCGGCAACCCTTATACTAGGGCCTGCGCGTATGGATTATTCATCGCGTCATTTTCCCGCGCCATCACGCCGCACCGCACCTGGTGGATCTCGGAACTAGTGGGGGTACCGGGCTGGCGCGGTGATTCGGCGGCGGGGGACCACTCCGGCGCATCGTATCCCCCTGTTGAACACATTAGCGTAGCACTGCTGGCGTGTGCGCGGTGGGGGTGCACCGGAGTGAGTTTCTACGAGGCTGCAGCGCTGTGCCGTATGGGATACCCTTTAGGGCATTTTATGTCGGAGCGCTGGTATTGCCCTCTACTGGTAGCGGATCTCTCTGGTGCATTTCCAATTGTATATATGTACTTATGTTTCTGAACCTACACTACACTGCCACCATTATTACTGTATAATATATATGCAGGGGGCGAATCATAACTAAGTTGTAAACAACTTGTGACTCGATCACAAGTGTCTCTTAGAACAATAAAAACATGTTAAAATCAAATCTAAATGTATACAATTTCATCAATTTTATTTTCAAGCATTGTAGACCTTTATTAAATAATGAATATGCTGAGTTACTGCCGTATCCCAATGGGGGAATTCCCTTAAATCAACAACCATTAACTAATATCGATTTCACTTTCATTATTAGTGGTTGTTACAAAGCTAATTGGGACTATATTGTGAAATCGGTTCAACGAATTTGCTCAAAGTTCCGTCAAAATCGTGCTGGTGAAACATTTGGAATAATACATCTGACTCTAAATCTGTGTAGATTATAATCAAATATCAGTTGTTTCAGCTTTATTAGAAAACTGTTCAACATAAACGCAAAGCTATCTGTAGTGGTAAAGCAATCAGCAGAGCGGAAAGCGTTACGACTGCGCATCTGTTAAAGTAGTCAAAGTGAAGCCCGCACCAAACAACGCAATGAACGCGTTAACATTCTGCATCACACCAGCAAACGCTTAACAGATCTTGACAGTCAACACGCAGACTCCATAGCAGATTAAATCACTGCCACGGATGGATACCACAAAATATGTCGGGCAACCCGAGCCCTGCGAGTTACTGACTACACAACACCATTCACCGTACACAACCCTGAAGGTCATTGTATCTGGAGTGACGAGGGCAAAGCTGACGCAATTCGAGAATGGTTCAGAGAACAGTTGAAAGACCAGGATGGTGAACCCTTGCACCCGTTCTCGGATGATCCCAGACCATTACTAACACCAATTAAAACAGCAGAAGTTGAGCAGGCACTCAGAGCTCTGAAGATTGGCGTGCATCCTGACCTGCTGGATTGTATTGTATTGTATTGTATTGTATTGTATTGTATTGTATTTATTTTACACCCAAATCGCTATACGGCGATAGATGGGGCGGTTACAATGTTTCCAATTTTTGACAGAGTGCATACATGTAAATATTAATAGTAATAGTCACTATACATTATTGTTAACATAATTAATTAATCTATATATATTCACCATTTTAATTATTCTTATTATCATTATTGTATGGTGTTGTTGTTATCTATTTTGTAGTTGTTATCATCATCATCGTCGTCGTCGTCGTCGTCGTCGTCGTCGTCGTCGTTGTTAGTGTTAGTGTTAATGTTAGTGTTGATGTTGATGTTGATGTTGTTGTTGTCTCTGCTGTTGTTGTAATAGTCAGTATACATTTTTTTTCACATAATTAATTTATTTCAATATAATCATAATTTTTCACCATTCTTCTTCTTCTTCTTCTTCATCTTATTATTATTATTATTATTATTATTATTATTATTGTTGTTGTTGTTGTACTGTGTTGCTGTTATCGTTGTTGTTGCAGTAGTTGTTGTTGTTGTGGTGGTGGCGGTGGTGATCGTCGTGATGGTGGTGGCGGTGGTGATCGTCGTGATGGTGGTGGTGGTGGTCGTGGTCATCATCGTCGATCGTCATCGTTGTTGTTGGTGATGTTGGCTTTATTGTCCTTGCTGTTGTTGCTGTTGTCCTTGCCATTGTCGTTGTTATTGTCGTTGTTGTTGTTGTTGTTGTTGTTGTTGTTGTTGTTGTTGTTGTTCTCGTCTTTGTCGCCGTCGTGGTAGTCGTCATCTTTTGATGTCATTGTTGTTGCTGTTGTTGATGTTGATGATTTGTTATTATTGCTGGTCATCGTCGCCGTTGTCGTCGTTGTCGTCATCTACGTCGTCGTGATCTTTGTCACCTTCATATGTCATGGTTGTATCTTTCCATATACATAGTTGCCATTATCGACGTCGTAATTCCTCCCATTGTCCTATTATTATGGGGTCTTTCTCATTGTAGCAGTCGTCCTCTTCCTCAGTAGTGCCGTCGTTATCGTCATGCATATTGGAGAATTTATGCAACGGTCTACCTTGCCGGAAAATGGTCAGTTATTATTCGAATGAAGTTACATATCTCTGTTAAGAGCATTGTATTTCTTGTGGAGAGTAAGTTGTGGAATTTGTAATAATTCGGTCCACTGCAAAATTATTTTCTTTTTTTTTTAAAGTACAAACTAGCATGAAATGAAATTCATCGCCAATGTCATTTTTCCCCACATAATTGGCAGCTACGTTGCTCTCTTGGGGTTCCCTCCCAACGGCCTTTCTCAAGAGGTAAGTGATGATTACGCGTTCTGAATTTAGTGAGTATGATTCTGTACCTAGTATCTCCGACTGTGAATAAATATGGTTCTAAGATTGTCTTAACTGATTTATATGTATTTCCCTTCCAAGATTCCGCCATCTGTCACTCCCAGTTCTGCTTAAATTGGTCTTCAAGATTTAGTTTTAGATAACATTTTACTTCGTTCACACTAGGTATTAACCGCGTGCCCATATATAGCCCGTTCAAGTCTCTTCTAATATGTGTTTAATCCAATTTAACCATTTTTACCGGGTGTTACCTTGGGAGTAATCAGTTAAAGCATATGTGTATATCTGTGCACCTAATTTAGATTGTTTTCCCGATATTAGCTTTAACCAGTGTTTGATCATACGCTGTTTGATTTGTAGTTTTACTGGCATTTCGCTCGGCTCTCCGTAAAGCATGTATTTAGGCGTGCTTCGTTTTACTTTCAACACGTATCTTAAGAACCCTAGCTTAACTTTCTCTAAAATATCAATCTTCTCTATACCGATAATTTCGCTACCATATAATAAAATTGGGTCAATTGTCTTCGGAAATAGCTTCAAATTGCAAGCAACCGGGAGGTCAAGTTTACATGTGCGACGGTTTAGAGCAAAGATGGCTTTACCTGCTTGTGCAGCTACATCTTTTTGGGCTGTTATGAGACGACCGTTGGGCGTAGATCATACCTAAGTATTTGTAGCTGTCTACAATTTATATCGGGTTTCCATTTAAATTGAACATTAGTCTATCATAGTACCGCTTAATGCTTCCGAAGACAATAACCTTGGGGGGTTTCAGTGTTAATTTTTTAGATTCCGTTGGTCTACATATGTATGGAAGGAATCAAGAGGCAGTTGTAGATCATGTACACTCTCCGCCATTATAACTGCGTCATCAACATATAATAAAATTAATAATTTAAGAAAAGTAATTAATTAATCTTCTCGTGCTTTCAGTTCTACATAATTACAGTTACAATCTTCTAAGAATCTTTGCAGATCATTTAGATATATTGAAAACAGGGCTGGGAATAGGTTTTCGCCTTGTCTAACTCCTAGCTTACAATTTATAGTATCGGTTATTTCGTTATTTAGTTTGATCCTGGATTTGCTGTTATTATGCATACTTTGGATGACATTAAGGACTTTACCGACAATCTTATGAAATACTAATTTTCCCCAGAGGCCCGTTCTCCAAACTGTGTCGAACGCCTTTTCAAAATCAATGAAGGCACAAACATCGTCGTGTCGT
>CM067360.1:9092666-9297666 GCA_034401795.1 Chaetoderma sp. LZ-2023a | reverse complement strand
TTATTAGGTTGGAAGGTAATGTGTATGCAAAGTAAAGACAATGATAGTTTATGAATAAATAGAGCAGTCGTAGATTTTGATCAATATTGCATAAATTTGATGAAAGAAGCGTTTGTAATGAGGCTCCATTGGAGTGTGCTACATCATTATATTCTACAAGATAATGTCATTAACCCTTTAATGACTAAATTTAGTCAAGAAAATTAAATTAAATTCTTATTGAATGTCCATTTGCAGGCCAAGAGAAGATTATTTTTAGAAAATTTACCACTGAAATGACTGGCTCGTTAACCGAGCCAGTCATTCCAGTGGTAAATTTGTTTAAAATGGTCTTTTCTTAGCCAGCAAATTGGCATTCTACAAGACCACTACAGAGGCCGGTTTTGGCGGGCTTGGCCATTAAGGTTTAAACGCTAGTGCAGCATTATATTCTACCAATACAATGTCATTACGTGTTAACATCACTTACTATGCTACAATTCAATGTCATTACATGTTAACCTCACTTAGTATGCTACAATTAAATGTCATTACGTGTTAACATCACTTAGTATGCTACAATTCAATGTCATTACGTGTTAACATCACTTAGTATGCTACAATTCAATGTCATTACGTGTTAACATCACTTAGTATGCTACAATTCAATGTCATTACATGTTAACATCACTTAGTATGCTACAATTCAATGTCATTACGTGTTAACTTCACTTAGTATGCTACAATTCAATGTCATTACATGTTAACATCACTTAGTATGCTACAATTCAATGTCATTACGTGTTAACATCTCTTAGTATGCTACAATTCAACGTCATTACGTGTTAACTTCACTTAGTATGCTACAATTCAATGTCATTACATGTTAACCTCACTTAGTATGCTACAGTTCAATGTCATTACATGTTAACATCACTTAGTATGCTACAATTCAATGTCATTACATGTTAACATCACTTAGTATGCTCCAATTCAATGTCTTTACGTGTTAACATCACTTAGTATGCTACAGTTCAATGTCATTACATGTTAACATCACTTAGTATGCTCCAATTCAATGTCTTTACGTGTTAACATCACTTAGTATGCTACAATTCAATGTCATTACATGTTAACATCACTTAGTATGCTCCAATTCAATGTCATTACATGTTAACTTCACTTAGTATGCTACAGTTCAATGTCATTACATGTTAACATCACTTAGTATGCTCCAATTCAATGTCTTTACGTGTTAACATCACTTAGTATGCTACAGTTCAATGTCATTACATGTTAACATCACTTAGTATGCTACAATTCAATGGCAAAGAGGAGCTGATGTAATGGTGTACTGCATCAATGAATGGGATGGAACTTTCGTAACATATAAACCCTTTTAATTTCCTCAGAGATCTCTATCAGAATTGATGACAAAGATATCACGAGCAGAGCCCATGTTTGTAAGGTGAGCGTAAGATTAAGCCCATGTTTGTAAGGTGAGTGTAAGGTTAAGCTCATGTGTGTAAGGTGAGCGTAAGATTAAGCCCATGTTTGTAAGGTGAGTGTAAGATTAAGCCCATGTTTGTAAAGTGAGTGTAAGATTAATCTCATGTTTGTAAGGTGAGTGTAAGGTTAAGCTCATGTGTGTAAGGTGAGTGTAAGATTAAGCCCATGTTTGTAAGGTGAGTGTAAGATTAAGCCCATGTTTGTAAGGTGAGTGTAAGATTAAGCCCATGTTTGTAAAGTGAGTGTAAGATTAAGCTCATGTTTGTAAAGTGAGTGTAAGATTAAGCTCATGTTTGTAAGGTGAGTGTAAGATTAAGCTCATGTTTGTAAGGTGAGTGTAAGATTAAGCTCATGTTTGTAAGGTGAGTGTAAGATTAAGCTCATGTGTGTAAGGTGAGTGTAAGATTAAGCTCATGTTTGTAAAGTGAGTGTAAGATTAAGCTCATGTTTGTAAAGTGAGTGTAAGGTTAAGCTCATGTGTGTAAGGTGAGCGTAAGATTAAGCCCATGTTTGTAAAGTGAGTGTAAGATTAAGCTCATGTTTGTAAGGTGAGTGTAAGATTAAGCTCATGTTTGTAAGGTGAGTGTAAGATTAAGCTCATGTTTGTAAGGTGAGTGTAAAATTAATTTTTATGCGATGTAAAAATAAAAGATATCATCATTTATTATACACCGAGTTGTGTAGACATTCATTCATTATAGCCGAGAACATCTGATTAAAGCTTCACAATAATAATAATAATAATAATAATAATAATAATAATAATAATAATAATAATAATAATAATAATATCATTATTATTATTATTATTATTATTATTATTATTATTATTATTATTATTATTATTATTATTAATATTATTATTATTATTATTATTATTATTATTATTATTCATGCAGGTGTTTTAAGCCTACTCCTATGCTTCGACCCGGCGTCTTCGAAGATGAGTTTATGATGAGGCAGCTCAAATGCAACGGTTTATTGGCCACTGCACAGCTTAGAAGCAAAGGTTACCCGGTCCAGATCAAGTTTGCAAACTTTATTGATAGGTAATGCGATGATTAAGGAAAGTAAAGTCAAGTATCTGTAGTCAAATTAGTTCCAAAATATTCAATAGCTTACCTGTATAGTTTTCTGTAAATTGACAGTCAGGGAGTTCAGAGGTCGAACGAACCCAACACGAGCGAGGTGTGGGCGGAGCTTAGCTAAAGATCGGCGGGGCATAGCTAAAATGGAAAGATCCATTTCGTTTATGGTATAAGAAATATCCTGTTGAATAATTTGAAACATATTTGACTGGAAGCTGTGGCTGCCTATGGCAGCAGCATGTTGCTGGCAAATTTGTTTCAAAATATTTAAGTTTCTAATGGTTAATATTCCGCATTATGATGCTGGTTGACACACGTGTGATGTTGTGAGATATGGCCTCTGTGAAATCATTATAGACCACACCTCTATCTCCTGTGTTCGTGGGGATGTTAGGGGACAGCACAATTATGATGGTGGCAGTGTCTTTCGTTTTTGAGTAACGGTATCCACGAAAGTTGTAGCACCTTTCGCAATAGATATCCCAGTAACCTTTGCAAGAGGAAATCAATGTTTCAACTTGCTCACTGGCAAATAGTGTGCCAAATGCTGTACATCGTGACAGACTATCGAGCAGTTTAAGTCTCTTAACAACAAACACAGCACAATCTAACAGAAAATGTATTTCATCATCTATATTGCCAGAATCGCATAATTTACATGATGGACCTTTCCATTTTTAGCCATGCCCCGCCCATCACTAGCTAAGCTCCACCCACACCTCGCCGTGTTTGGATTGATCGATCCAGGAATGCCCTGGCTATCAATTTCCTGAAAACTATACAGGGAAGCTGTTGAATATTTTGTAACTAATTAGACTGGGTGCTGTTGCTGCCATAGGAAGCAACAGCGCCCAGTCAAATTAGTTTCAAAATATTCAACAGAATATTTATTAAATAGTAAAAGCAAACAATTTGTACAACAGCCCATAGACCGTCATCAAATATGCGTTCGTGACGTACTTATCGACGTCATTCATTACGTCATTCATTATGATGTCATTGTACATATCACGCAGTTCATTATGACGTCATATGATGGGTGGGTACTCTGGAAAGGTGAATTGAACATCAGCTGGAACATTGAGTTAGGGGCATCTGTCGCGGTCAATGCGCGAGGCAAGTGCATAATGTGGCATAAGGTTAAGATGTTGCTTGGAATCTATTGCGCGTCTTATGACCCGTATATCACATTGTGTACAGACGTCAAATGGTTACTAGAATGCTGGCTTGAGGGCTAGATTATATAACAGGAAATTAAAATAGTATTTTACAAAGTCTATGGTATTAACAATTATATTTATGTGTTCTCGGTATGAATAATAAACCGATGTTCTGGGAAAATTGATGTCTAGGCAATGATTATTTGCTATGACGTAGGTCTACACCGCGAGTGGTGGGAGTATAGATAGGATTGGACAATCCGCCAAGGTTGTATTGTTCGAATAAGGAACTATCCACCACAAGACGCTATATAGAAGAGGATATAGTTCGGTTTAGGACCTTGATCGGCTTTGTTTGTTTTTCACCTCTCCTGTAATTCCTCTCATCACGCTATGAACGTGTCCCGCGCGTCACGCGGGTGTATTTGATATACAACACAGCTCATAAATCACCTACTCATTTTCCAAACAAAATCATAAACATGTTACTTAGTAATAAATGTTCTGCTGAATATTGTGAACATAATGGACCTTCCCAGTTTTAGCTATGCCCCGCCCATCTCTAGCTAAGCTCCACCCACACCTGGCTCGCGATGGGATCGATCGATCCCTGAACACCGTGCCTATTAATTTCCAGAAACATATACAGGTACGCTGTTAAATATTTTGAAACTAATTTGAGTGGGTGCTGTTACTGCCTATGGCAGCAACAGCGCCCAGTCAAATTACCCTCAAAATATTCAACAGCGTCTTTATTAAACAGTAAATACAATTCGTACAACAACGCTTAGTCCGTCACCAGTTATGCGTTCGTGACGTATTTATCTATGTCATTCATGACGTAATTGATTATGACGTCTAATCACATCTTCCTTAAACAATCTATCGAGACTTTTGTATTGTCTTGCAAAATAATTAATTTCGTTACTTGATTAATATTATTCATCTAAAATACATATACGGTTGTACAAATCACAGGTTTGGGTTGATCACAGGTGACGATGAATCGGCAGACAAAGAGTCAGTAAAAAGGTGTACTACCATCTTACAGAGAGCCGAAGTTGAGAACTATCAGATCGGAGTATCAAAGGTAGCTATTATTAATGGAAATGATGTGGAAATAACCACGTGAACTATTTACTATTGTCCTGGTCATCAACGCTTTCCAGGTAAATCCTTTTCAGATTATGCAAAATCTGTACCTGTCTTGATGCTTCTCACGTGATGCACTGGAATATCACGTGACATTGTAGCCATTAGTCCATCTGTTACACCTGCGTATTATCATGAGCACTACGACATCAATCACTAAGATCAACATTACTACTGCTGTTGCTGTTGTTGTTGCTGTTGTTGTTGCTGCTGTTGTTGCCGCTGTTGTTGCTGTTGTTGCTACTGCTACTACTACTACTACTACTACTACTACTACTACTACTACTACTACTACTACTACTACTACTACTACTACTACTACTACTACTACTACTACTACCACCACCAACAGCCGCCGCCGATGTCGTTGTCTTTGTTCCACGCGTCTAGTATAGTTGCCTAAATACACACTGTTGACTGGTGATCTATTTTATACATGCATGACCTTGTTGTATTTTCTCATCAGGTGTTCCTGAAGTTGAATCACAAAGATGCGCTGGACATACACTTGGAGCGGGTAAGCTATAATAGGCCCTATATGGATGCCAGAAAATAGATAGTGCTAGTGAGAAACAAAGATGACACGATCCAAAAAAATCACATATCTGATGCTTGAAATTTTGAACTTACGGTATGTAAAAAAATCACATATCTGATGCTTGAAATTTTGAACTTACGGTATGTAAAAACACGGCAATATGATAACTGTGGTATTGCTTGAGGCGCTTGTTTCGCTGCAATATGATAACTGTGGTATTGCTTGAGGCGCTTGTTTCGCTGCAATATGATAACTGTGGTATTGCTTGAGGCGCTTGTTTCGCTGCAATATGATAACTGTGGTATTGCTTGAGGCGCTTGTTTCGCTGCAATATGATAACTGTGGTATTGCTTGAGGCGCTTGTTTCGCTGCAATATGATAACTGTGGTATTGCTTGAGGCGCTTGTTTCGCTGCAATATGATAACTGTGGTATTGCTTGAGGCGCTTGTTTCGCTGCAATATGATAACTGTGGTATTGCTTGAGGCGCTTGTTTCGCTGCAATATGATAACTGTGGTATTGCTTGAGGCGCTTGTTTCGCTGCAATATGATAACTGTGGTATTGCTTGAGGCGCTTGTTTCGCTGCAATATGATAACTGTGGTATTGCTTGAGGCGCTTGTTTCGCTGCAATATGATAACTGTGGTATTGCTTGAGGCGCTTGTTTCGCTGCAATATGGCAATTTATATGGCACGAAAAATTAATGGACCTTTCCGGTTTAGCTATGCCCCGCCCATCTCTCGCTAAGCTCCGCCCACACCTCGCTCGTGTCGGGATCGATCGATCTCTGAACTCCCTGACTATCAATTTCCAGAAACCTAATATAGGTAAGCTGTTGAATATTTGGTAACTAATTTGGGTGTTGTTGTGTATGGCAGCAACAGCGTCCAGTTAAATTGGTTTCAAAATATTCAACAGCGTGTTTATTAAATAGGAGATACAAAAGCCTATAATTCGTACAACGTGTCAGGCTATTAAAAGTTAAAGACCTCATCCTACACGCGGCTTAGCTGATTCTGACGTTATATGACGTCCAATGATAGATGGATACTCTGGAAAGGTAAATTGCAAATCTAGTTTCAGGCATGGCACTGGATGTTCCGTTACAGCTATGCGGAAGTGGCATGTACGCTTACTCATATACATATTATATCTTTGAGACGGTAACATAATTTCACATCTGGTATCTGATTTTCACTACAACCATACTTCGCCAGCGAAACAACTTCGATAGGTGTTAACCCTTACCATCCTGGTTTAAATATTTTACATTTTCAAATTAAATTAAAAGAAGAACTGGTGTACATTTTCAACAAATTTGGTGGACGATGGTGCTGTCGTAGACAACAACATCGTTTGCCAAAATTATTGTACACCATTTTCGTTGCTACTGACACAGTAAAAGATAGAATATTGACATCAGAGTTGTAAGGGTTAACGCCTTAAGTGTCAGTGTTTTAAATTTTAAGACAGCTATACAAGAAAACCGTTGAATATTTTTAACTTATTTGACTGGAACCTTTTGCTGCAGGAACAGCCTCAAGTCAAATTAATTTCCGAATATTCAAGAGAATATTCGTTAAATCATACTTACCCTGTCGCTTCTGGTCTGCGAGAGATAAAAGCTTACGCACAAATTAACTTCATATAGTTATTATTGCTTGATATAATTCCCAATTTGTCTTGTCGTACCCTGTCATTCATGCTGATCTGCTCCAATATTTACGATGGTTGCTTAATTTGTTTTCTTCAGATGAAGGAGCGAGAAGCCAGGAGGGCTATCGAATACGACATGGTGGACATTGGTTTACCAATAATTGAAGAAGATAACTCGTCAAACTCTGACACCGTAAACGAGAGCTCATTAGACGCCATTTACGAATCTATAAACCCACACAATAGGAAAGATAATTTGACGCCAGGCCAAGCTAACCATCGTGCGGGGTCGTCGAAGGGAGGTGTTGTGACATTCAATGAGGCAGCTCAAAGAAGACTGGATAAAGGACGGACTAGCCAGACATTCTCATTCAATGAGTCGTCTGCAGGTGGCATGTCACAAATCTTAAGACAGGGAACTGTAGTGGAGAAAAAGTATGAAGCAGATATCCGTATATAC
Organism: Chaetoderma sp. LZ-2023a; assembly: GCA_034401795.1. Classification (NCBI taxonomy): domain Eukaryota; kingdom Metazoa; phylum Mollusca; class Caudofoveata; order Chaetodermatida; family Chaetodermatidae; genus Chaetoderma; species Chaetoderma sp. LZ-2023a. Next base: position 9,290,123 of record CM067360.1, on the reverse strand, counting down.
ACCAAGAATATTGCATAATAACCTTAATACCTCATAATTATTCTTATATACAGGTATTTGCCCCTCAGACTGATGTAGCCCCTCAGACTGATGTAGCCCCTCAGACTGATGTAGCCCCTCAGACTGATGTAGCCCTCAGAATACTGTAGCCCTTTAGAATGGTGTAGCCCCTCAGAATGCGGTAGCCCCTCAAAATGATGTAGCCCTCAGAATGATGTAGGCCCTCAGACTGATGTAGCCCTCAGAATACTGTAGCCCTTTAGAATGATGTAGCCCCTCAGAATGCGGTAGCCACTCAGAATGATGTATCCCCTCAGAATGCTGTAGCCCACAGAATACTGTAGCGCTTTAGAATGATGTAGCCCCTCAGAATGCGGTAGCCCCTCAGAATGCTGTAGCCCTCAGAATGCTGTAGCCCTCAGAATGCTGCAGCCCCTCAAAATGCTGTAGGCCTCAGAATGATGTAGCCCTCAGAATGCTGTAGCCCTCAGAATGCTGTAGCCCTCAGAATGATGTAGCCCCTCAGAATGCTGTAGCCCTCAGAATGGTGTAGCCCTCAGAATGATGTAGCCCCTCATAATGATGTAGCCCTCAGAATGATGTAGCCCTCATAATGATGTAGCCCCTCAGAATTATGTAGCCCTCAGAATGCTGTAGCCCTCAGAATGATGTAGCCCTCAGAATGGTGTAGCCCTCAGAATGCTGTAGCCCTCAGAATGATGTAGCTCTCAGAATGATGTAGCCCTCAGAATGATGTAGCCCCTCAGAATGATGTAGCCCTCAGAATGATGTAGCCCTCAGAATGATGTAGCCCTCAGAATGATGTAGCCCTCAGAATGATGTAGCCCCTCAGAATTATGTAGCCCTCAGAATGATGTAGCCCTCAGAATGATGTAGCCCTCAGAATGCTGTAGCCCTCAGAATGCTGTAGCCCTCAGAATGATGTAGCTCTCAGAATGATGTAGCCCTCAGAATGATGTAGCCCTCAGAATGATGTAGCTCTCAGAATTATGTAACCCTCAGAATGTTGTAGCCCTCAGAATGTTGTAGCCCTCAGAATGATGTAGCCCTCAGAATGTTGTAGCCCTCAGAATGATGTAGCCCTCAGAATGATGTAGCTCTCAGAATGATGTAGCCCCTCAGAATGATGTAGCCCTCAGAATGTTGTAGCCCTCAGAATGATGTAGCCCTCAGAATGATGTAGCTCTCAGAATGATGTAGCCCTCAGAATGCTGTAGTCCTCAGAATGATGTAGCCCCTCAGAATGATGTAGCCCCTCAGAATGCTGTAGCCCCTCAGAATGCTGTAGCCCTCAGAATGATGTAGCCCCTCAGAATGATGTAGCCCTCAGAATGATGTAGCCCTCAGAATGCTGTAGCCCTCAGACTGCTGTAGCCCTCAGAATGCTGTAGCTCTCAGAATGATGTAGCCCCTCAGAATGCTGTAGCCCTCAGAATGGTGTAGCCCCTCAGAATGCTGTAGCCCTCAGAATGCTGTAGCCCCTCAGAATGATGTAGCCCCTCAGAATGCTGCAGCCCCTCAGAGTGCTGTAGCCCTCAGACTGCTGTAGCCCTCAGAATGCTGTAGCTCTCAGAATGATGTAGCCCCTCATAATGATGTAGCCCTCAGAATGCTGTAGCCCTCAGAATGATGTAGGCCTCAGAATGCTATAGCCCTCAGAATGATGTAGCTCTCAGAATGATGTAGCCCCTCAGAATGATGTAGCCCCTCAGAATGCTGTAGTCCTCAGAATGATGTAGTCCTCAGAATGATGTAGCTCTCAGAATGATGTAGCCCCTCAGAATGCTGTAGCCCTCAGAATGGTGTAGCCCCTCAGAATGCTGTAGCCCTCAGAATGCTGTAGTCCTCAGAATGATGTAGCCCCGCAGAATGCTGTAGTCCTCAGAATGATGTAGTCCTCAGAATGATGTAGCTCTCAGAATGATGTAGCCCCTCAGAATGCTGTAGCCCTCATAATGATGTAGCCCTCAGAATGCTGTAGCCCTCAGAATGCTGTAGCCCTCAGAATGATGTAGCTCTCAGAATGATGTAGCCCCTCAGAATGATGTAGCCCCTCAGAATGCTGTAGCCCCTCAGAATGCTGTAGCCCCTCAGAATGCTATAGCCCTCAGAATGATGTAGTCCTCAGAATGATATAGCCCTCAGAATGATGTAGTCCTCAGAATGATGTAGCTCTCAGAATGATGTAGCCCTCAGAATGATGTAGCTCTCAGAATGATGTAGGCCTCAGAATGCTATAGCCCTCAGAATGATGTAGCTCTCAGAATGATGTAACCCTCAGAATGTTGTAGCTCTCAGAATGATGTAGCCCCTCAGAATGATGTAGCCCCTCAGAATGTTGTAGCTCTCAGAACGCTGTAGCCATCAGAATGATGTAACCCTCAGAATGTTGTAGCCCTCAGAATGATGTAGCCCTCAGAATGTTGTAGCCCTCAGAATGATGTAGCTCTCAGAATGTTGTAGCGCTCAGAATGATGTAGCCCCTCAGAATGCCGTAGCCCTCAGAATGTTGTATCCCTCAGAATGATGTAGCCCTCGGAATGCTGTCGCCCTCAGAATGCTGTAGCCCCTCAGAATGATGTAGCCCTCAGAATGATGTAGCCCTCAGAATGATGTAGCTCTCAGAATGCTGTAGCCCTCAGAATGTTGTAGCCCCTCAGAATGATGTAGCCCCTCAGGATTATGTAGCCCCTCAGACTGAATGCTGTAGCCCTTCAGAATGATGTAGCCCCTCAGACTGAATGCTGCAGCCCCTCAGAATGTTGTAGCCCCTCAGAATGTTGCAGCCCCTCAGAATGTTGTAGCCCTCAGACTGAATGCTGCAGCCCCTCCGAATGTTGTAGCCCTCAGAATGATGTAGCCCCTCAGAATGTTGCAGCCCCTCAGAATGTTGCAGCCCCTCAGAATGTTGCAGCCCCACAGAATGATGTAGCCCCTCAGAATGATGTAGCCCCTCACAATACAGGTGAACAAACACAATTGTCTAGAGTAAAAGGAAAACCTGTCAGGTATTTTCTCTTGTGCTACTCAGATCTCACGCGATGTGCATAGGCTCGCTAAAATGCAAATGCCCAATTTGTGTCTGGAAGTTTCGTTGGTTCTTTTATTCGTTATTTCGTTCATTCGTTCGTTCGTTCGTGCGCACGTGCGTACGTGCGCGCGTGCGTGCGTGCGTGCGTGCGTGTTTGTTTGTGTGTTTATCCGTGGCTGTTCGTCCTGGCTTGTTGAGGCGTGCTTGGTTTTCCCTGGTTGGTTGTCCGTGGTTGGTTGTCCGTGGTTGGTTGTCCGTGGTTGGTTGTCCGCGGTTGTTTCTCTCTTTGATCAAATGCGACTTAAAGTTTATATTGTTTTCAACCCTTTCAGGAACATTTCCCTGAAAATGTCAATTCTTTATGAGATAATCTTTAACCGTTGAATATTTTGAAATTAATTTGACTGGAAGACGTTGCTGCCTACGACAGCAACGTATTCCAGTTAGATTAGTTGCAACATATTTAACAGTTTTCCTGTATGGTTGCGTTGAATTGAGATATGGGGGATCCATCAGACAAAGGGTTAATTTAATCAGTAGGTGTTTGTCCCCATACGCACACGCACAAGCGTGCGCGCCCACATGCACGCGTGTACGCACTCACACACGCACACACATGCGCGCACAACCCCAAGCCCCTCCACTCCACGCCACCACAACCCACACCTACTCTACCACCACGGAGAGATCCAATATTAAATGCGATAATTTATGACTAAATTTATTTTACTATTGCTTTGTAGGAGAAATTATGATGTATTCCAGAAGACAGAACGTGAGACAGAAACTGATACCAGTTTTGTCAAAAGAGTACTCCAAGTTGTTCGCTTGTTTCTCTATCTATTCTTTAGCTGTATACTGATAGGCGGCGCTGTTACTAGCAAACTATCATTGCTGGTACTCACATCAACTGTTAAACGGGTGAGTTTCCAAACGAAGTATCGGCTATTAGCGAAATCCACCTCAACTTGTTAACACTACAGATATCATTACCACCATCACGACCATCATCATCATCATCGTCGTCGTCGTCGTCGTCGTCGTCGTCATCTTCATGTATGTATGTATGATTACTGTATTCTGCGGTTGTTGTAATAGAAACGTCATGCAGCTGCAATCCGTCTTTCTTCGCTTTTGCCCACTGTGTCTTTACCTCAGCCGAAATCCTTAGCTTCCTCTGGTCCATTCTTGACTTGAGTGTACCGAGTCCAGTTTTTTTTATGTCACCTCGTAGCACGCTTAGCAGATTTATGCAATGACGTCCTCTCCTGGCTTTGTATTTGTTGGCTCCGAGTAGGACGAATTCCAAGGCTCTCTGTGCTGGTGTGTCTTCTGGCATCCTTAGCACATGGCCAAACATGGAACACATGGCCAATCATGGACTATTTTTGCTGGGCGACTTTGACAGAGAGCAGCGATGTATTACACATCTTGTCTAGGGCATCATTGGAATGTATGCTGTCTGGCCATCGGTGTCCAGTGATGTTGCGTAAGTGATTGTGGTGGCAGGCATCGAGTTTGTCTAGAGCTGTCTTTGGAGCTGTCCAGCTGTTACAGTTATGCAGCGTCAAGGATATGCAGGTTGCATTGTATAAACGTAGTCTTTTTATCAAGGGTACGTTTGATCTACGAATCCATCGCTTCCAGAAGAACTATGTTCTCCATGATGCAGCGTGCAGCAATGTCAGCAGTACTGCAAAACAGTGAGCCCAGGATTTTACTTTTCCTCCATGGTTCGCCGCCACGAAGTGGATCGTCATTTTCTTTAGTTTCATGCTTTGTAGATAGGTATATGTGAGTGAACTCTGTTTTGGATTCATTCATAAAGAGATTCTCAATTTTAAGTTTGCTTGCAGCTATTGAGAGAAGTTAGTCAAGGGCTTTCTTTTCCTCGTCTATGAAGTCCACATCGTCGGCATATTCCATCTCTAGCAGCATATCCAGTATCGACACTGGGTGGGTGGGTCTTGTGGAATTTTCTCGCACGGATTTCAATGCAGCAGCAAGGTAACAGGTGAAAGGCACATGGGATAGCGCATCTCCCTGTGGGGAGCTGATTGATGTCTGAAACTCTACAGACTCCACTGACTTGACTCATCATCATCATCATCATCATCATCATCATCATCATCATCATCAGTATTATTATTATTATTATTATTATTATTATTATTATTATTATTATTATTATTATTCGCAGAGCGCTCTTCAGATCAACGAGAGTGTTACATTGTTGATGTTTTGCCTGTGCGCGCCTCTGGCTTTGAACTGGCTGGTTAGTGTGTTAAAGAGTATGTTTGGACGGAAGAGCTGGCCATCAATATGGCTCATCATACCAGTATGTACCAACAGCAAACTAATATGTATTAATGCCCGTATTATTTAGTATACAAATAGTTAGCATAATATTTCCTTTTATTGTACATTCGCTAGGATTATTGCTCTGGTTTTATGGAGGGCATAATGTGTACAAGATCAAGACCTGGAAATAGTGAAGCAATCAACGAACTAGAGACTGCACTGGATGGAGGGGCTGACTCCCGGCTATACGCCCTATTTTACAAATGCATTTGGAGACATGTGGCCTGGATATTTCACCTTCGACGTCAAACTCGAATTATTAGTGGATATGTATAATGCGGTGATTTTACCTCCTTGCATCCTATAGGTCTGGCCAAAGATGCATATTCCAATATGCACTTAGTGACCCCATGACCTAGATTTTAAGCATTTAACATGAAACGCAGTGCTCTCCTCGTCAGCCACTGTTTGAATGGGTGTAGCAAATTGGTAATTTGACCTTCTTGCACTCCAGGGTTATCGTAAACCATGTGTATTCCGGTATGCACGTAGTGATCCAGTACATTAGATATTTGACCCTTTGATCTCAAATTCAAAGCACGCTGACCAGTCCCAATATGAATGCACTTGCCAAATTTTGTCATTATATATATAATGACAAAATTTGCCAATTCCATTCATATTGGGACTGGTCAGCGGTGCTTTGAATTTGAGATCAAAGATTCAAATATCTATGTGTGGGTAGTGTGAGCGACTGAGCTTGTGCGTGTGCGTGTGCGTGTGCGTACTTGATTGCGCGCGGCCGTGTGTACAAATGCTTGAGTATTAATTACATTCTTGTGTTTTCTTTCAGCAATTGATTCTAGCAGCCACGCAGACATTTGGTGTATGTCTTCTTGTCTTTCGAATATTTCCGTCCACGGATTTTTTCCGCGCTACGATCATCACGGGTGCATTGTTCCCCATTCCAGCCCTACTTAAATTCATCGCGGCCGTTAAATCCCCGGCTAACGATACATACACCGGAAGTCTCCGGCATAGAACATTCAAACGCATCATGGGAGGTCTAGTCACACTTGTCGCTTTCCTCATACAAGTCGGTGCAATTCCTTTCTTCATAACGCAAAACTTTCTTCTAGATACAAGCGCAACCGTTTCCGTGAATGACGTAACATACGGCAACGGAACCCTGATACAGGAACAAGTATCTATAATGGCAGAGGGATGGGAACTTCCGGTGGCTATTTTATTCATTTCACTTGGTTGGTGGGAGAATTTCGTCTCGGACGACTGGACGATATGCGGCAAAGTTACCATCCCACTCCAGGATTGGAAGATCTTGCTGCACGAGTTTCGGGACACTAGCTACGTCTTAATTGGTCTAGTTAAAATCTGTCTGACTGTCTTATTCGCGCACCTGCTGGTACCTGGCCACGAGTTCGTAATGCCTGACTACGACAGTTCTCCGTTCCCCTCCAATGCATCACGTTACTTCTCATATTACGGGTTGATGTATATACAGATAGGATGTGGTCTGCTCTGTACTTACTTCGCTGGACTTCCGTGTAAACTTCATATGCAGAAATTTGGCTTTGCGCTACCTCTTCTGGTGGCTCCCGTGGCTACAGCGATACTGATTAAATGCCAATGCGTCTATGCATTCTTGCCGGTAGATTGGCATATTAACTTCTGGTTTTGCCCAGAGAATGGATGGGACAATCTGTATTTCTCTCTGGGGGCTGCCCTGGCTCTCTGGGTTTCGTACACTATCGTTGTCTCACACATATGGCTGCCGAAATGTGAACGTATGGCCAAAATCGAAAAGTAAGTGTATTCTGTTTACTGACACTCTTGTCCTTACAAACCAGCTATCTACGTATTATTTATTATATAATATGTTTTGTGGAACACTATGAATAATTTGAAACAAATTTCACTGGAAAATATGGCTACCTGAGGCAGTAATATCTCCCAGTCAAATTAATCTCAAATTTTTCAGCCGGTTGCGTACACAGTTGTTTTGAAATTTGGGTACCGTACCGATATTGCAAGGATGGCATTGTGAAATTAAAATACAAAATTAATATCTCTCCTTAATTTTCGACAATTTAGTAATGATCAGTTGCATATGCTCGGGGTGGATGGATGGATGGATGGATGGGTGGATGAATTTTGGATGGTTGATTGGATGGATGGATTGATGGGTGGGTGGGTGGGTGGGTGAGCGGGTTGGTGGATTGATGGATGGGTGGGTGCGTGGTAGTGGATGTTTGGATGGATGGATGGGTGGGTCGATGGGCGAATGGATAGATGAATGAATGAATGAATGAATCTTAATTTGTTATCGTGTTTGACTTTGTAGGTTATTCGTGCTACCTTATTACGATGGGGTTCTTCCTGACTTTTCCCTGACTGTCCGGCGCCGGCGTGACGATAAGGACACGGCCCTGTTTGAGTTTATTCAGGGAACGGATACAGTAAACATGCCTACACCAATGGTAAGTTTGTCAGTGCTATTCTCAGTCAGCTTGTATAACAAACCACCTTGTTGGCGCGTGGAAATGGTTCTTAGTATTAATGATACAAGGGAGGCTACTCCCATCGAGCATAAACAGCGACTTGTTGGTACGTTGTAATATCCCCTTACTAATTCGATTCCTGATCGATTGTTAAAGCAATAACCACATTGAACATAACGGACCAAACGCAACCAATACCGGACGATAGGATAGAGGACTATTCTATTTGAGCAATAGCATAGCGGCCACTTCCAAGCAAATTATGTTCATAATCTTGAGGAATCTTCAAGATGATATCTATATAGTTGACATAATATTCAAGACCCCCAGTGGTAATTTACCGCACCACATATTACCGCTATATTGCTGGTATTTAACATGATAGTTCAGGTTTAATTACATTGACATTTTGCAATGAAAATTGTTAACGTAATACCCCCGTATATCGCACAGAGAGATGACGCAGTTGCTTAAGTCCTTGTTTAGTGATAATACGTGTAGGCCTATCTTGTATCTCATTGTCAGGTGTACGTGTGTGCGACGATGTGGCACGAGACGGTCAGAGAGATGACGCAGTTGCTTAAGTCCTTGTTTCGTTTGGACTACAACAACTGTGCAAGCAGGATCGCGCAGGAAACGCTCGGCATTACAGACCCGGATTACTACGATCTAGAAAGTAAGCCGCGGCGTAAAAATTTGCTACACTTAACCCACGCAAGCACACTCGCATACGCACGCACGCACGCACACCCATTCACTGACGCGCGCAATGTGTTAGTTTCCTAATCAGCAATGTCATAGAACACCTATAGAGCACATCCATGTATTGGCTTTGATGATATAGATCGTGTTCGACTGTCGAACTGGTTCTTTCAATAGCATACTATGTGCCCGTTGAACAGATCCGTTTCGGAATATGCAGTCTGTAATTCGATCCAATCTGTCAATCAAGTATATGACGTCATACCCAAATGCGTCATATGTAGGCTAACGTCACAATATTCAGAGATGTATCTAGCTCCTTAGTGAACACTGGATAGTCAGGTGTACGAATTGTATGTTTTTACTATTTAATAAACTGTCTGCTGAATATTTTAGGTTAGTTAATTAGTTTCAAAATATTCAACAGCTTACCTGTATATAATTACCTTGAAATTGGGATTCCGGAAATTCCGGGTTCAAAGCATATGAATTGATTCTAACACGCGGGAAAACGTTGGCGGAGCTTGGCTAGAAATGCTGCTCTCTATTGTAGATTTGACTGACAACTATTCGACTATGATGAACCATCATTTGCCAATCGAACGTATCGCCTAAGTTAAGTTTATTATAACAAGACAGTGGACCTTTCCAAGTTATATCCATCCATCATATGCCGTCATATGACGTCATAATCAACTACGTGACGTGCAAGATGGAGTAATAACCATGACGTCATGAACGACTCGATATTTTAGCATTTAACAAATATTCTGTTGAATATTTTGAAACTAATTTGACAGACGTTGTTTAAAAATATTTAACAGCTTACATGTATAGTTTTCTGGAAATTGATGGTCAGGGAATTCAGAGACCGATTGATCCCAACACGGACGAGGTGTGGGTGGAGCTTAGAACGAGATGGGCGGGTCATAGCTAAAACTGGAATGGTTCATTAAGTCCTTGATAGATCTATATGAACCGCAATGATCAGTCTACTAAGACATGGAATAACCTACTATACGATAATCTTCTTTTATTCAGTTCATATCATCTTTGACGACTCGTTTGAGACGGATAAGAAAACACAGAAACGCGTACCGAATTCGTTTGTAAGACAGTTCTGCGAGATTGTGGAAGATGCTGCGAGGTAGGTCTGGACTGTAATGCGTTCGTTTTGAATAAGTGATACAGAATTTATTTTCTCACCTAAGTGGAGATTGTTTTAACTCCTAGACCCGATGTCTCAAGTGTATGCGGATGTCGGATATCTCAATCAATAGTTACTTGACCAATTGATGTCATGCAACGACGCGTTCTGAGAAGTTTCTATCGTCTCCTCAATCAGAAAATGAAATTCACTTTGTTCTTGAATGCCGGCCCTTTCAACAAGGGCGACATTATTTCTTTGTCGAAATTATATTTACAATCGGGACGATCCAGTTTCTTCTATCATAAATATTGCATGCATTTCGTGTTTAACTAAACAATATATAATCTCTCCTCGCTTTAAACAGGTCAGTTGTTAAAGGTCGGATTTCGCTAACACCGCCTATACGGATGGCCACCCCCTATGGTGGTCGTTTAACATGGACCATGCCGGGCGCCACGAAGATGATACTGCACATGAAAGATAAGAATAGGATTCGTCATCGCAAGAGGTGGTCACAGGTAAATACACGCCATCGGTGCAGCAAAGCTCAGTAATAAGTTAAAATGTTTTGAAAACAGAAACATGTTAGTAAGATTGGTTCTGTTGAATATTTTGAGCATAATGGATGATTCCAGTTTATCCATCCATCATATGACGTCATAATCAATTACGTGACGTGTAGGATGACGTCATAATCAATTATGTCATGAATGGCGCAGATAAGTTCGTCAATAACGCTTGTTTGATGAGGGACTAGGCGTTGTTGTAAGAATTGTATGTCGTTACTATTTAATAAATATGCTGATAGGCAACAACAGCACTAAGTCAAGTTAGTTTCAAAATGTTAAACAACTTACCTGTATAGTTTTCTGGAAATTGATAGTCAGGGAGTTTAGCGAGATCGATCGATCCCAACGCGAGCGTGCTGTGGGTGGAGCTTAGCTAGAGATGGGCGGGGCGTAGGCAAAACTGGAAAGGTCCATTATATTGGAAGACATTTCCGCCTTCAAAATATTCAACAGTTCTTTATTTTGCTTTGGAAACATTCAAGTTATTTCTCATCTGTAATTGACGTACTTACAGTACTAATCACCCTGCTGGTAGACCATGGCAGGTACATGTCCGGATCACTCTGCTGGTAGACCATGGCAGGTACATGTCCGGATCACTCTGCTGGTAGACCATGGCAGCGACATGACATGATCACTCTTCTGGTAGACCATGGCATGGACATGGCCGGATCACTCTGCTGGTAGACCATGGCAGCGACATGACATGATCACTCTTCTGGTAGACCATGGCATGGACATGGCCGGATCACTCTGCTGGCAGACCATGGCAGCGACATGACATGATCACTCTTCTGGTAGACCATGGCATGGACATGGCCGGATCACTCTGCTGGCAGACCATGGCAGCGACATGACATGATCACTCTTCTGGTAGACCATGGAATGGACATGGCCGGATCACTCTGCTGGCAGACCATGGCAGCGACATGACATGATCACTCTTCTGGTAGACCATGGCATGGACATGGCCGGATCACTCTGCTGGCAGACCATGGCAGCGACATGACATGATCACTCTTCTGGTAGACCATGGAATGGACATGGCATGATCACTCTGCTGGTAGACCATGACAGGGACATGACCCGATCACTGCTGGTAGACCATGCCAGGGAGATGACCGGATCACTCTGCTGGTAGTCTATGGCAGGGACATGACCGGATCACTCTGTTGGCAGACCATAACAGGGACATGACCGGATCACTCTGCTGGTAGGCCATAACAGGGACATGACCGGATCACTCTGCTGGTAGACCATGGCAGGGACATGACCGGATCACTCTGTTGGTAGACCATGGCATGGACATGACCGGTGTTATAACTATAGATAAGCAGTGGATAGACCGTGCAATTATTCAGAGCGCTGTTTTCACGTACTAGTTTTCTAGAATACATTAGCTTTGTTCTAGCAGATGCTCATGTGATCACGTGCAAGCACTGTCATTGGTTATCTATTGAATTCCACATCTATGGCCATAGGTCATTGCCATTGTAAACGGTGAGCGATGACATGTTTACTCTTCCCACCTGGAACACCTTTAATAGCTTGATACTAGAGCTGATTTCCAACGGAGATAGGAGCTATCGGGGTGGTGGGTGTGTGTGTGTGTGTGTGTGGGGGGGGGGGGTGTGATTGATTTCATTTTTCGACGATGATTTTTGTCCTAACAGAAACGCTTTTGATATCACTTGTTATCACAGAACTGCTTCATGCATGATACATTGCACGTGGCGTCTAAGATGACGTCATAATCAACAACGTCATGAATGACGAAGATGAGTTCGTCAAGAACGCATAATTGGTGACGGACTAAGCGTTGTTGTACGAATTGTATGTCTTTACAATTTAATAAATATGCTGTTGGATTTTTTTTAACTAATTTGACTTGGTGCTGTTGCTTGACAGCAATGTCAGCCGCACCCAGTCAAAATAGTTTTATAATATTCAACAGCTTACCTGTATAGTTTTCTGGAAATTGATAGTCAGTGAGTTCAGGGATCGATCCAAGCACGGCGAAGTGTGGGTGTAGCTTAGGTAAAGATGGGCGGGGCATAGCTAGAACTGGAAAGGTTCGTTGACTTTGCCATCACATGATACTGTATATTGTCCAATGATTTTAGTTTAATACCTGTACATATTTCCCTCACAGGTGATGTACATGTACTATCTTCTCGGATACAAAATAATTGGTGGCCATGATGCCGACAGTCTGCTGACGCATAATCCTTCCGGCGAGCTGGCAGCGGAAACCCCGCCTGCACTGCGACACCGGAAGAAGCAAAGGAAGGACAAGAAACAAAAGCTCACAGATAGAATGCGAAACAGCTCGATCATCAGTACTCTCTACCGAATAATCGATACAGAAAAATATGAACAGGTATTGCCTATTTGTTTGTTCATCTAAACCAGTTAGATAGTTTTCGCCAAAAAGTTGTCTAAACAAGGTTTCCTAAATTCCGATTATGAAAATTAACAGAACACACCTACACCAAGAAAATGTTTTGAAACTTTGCTGGAAAAAAAGAGATTTGTGTGTTTGATAACATTCAGCCTTCGTCAAAAAGTACCCTCAACATTTAATTTATCATGCGATACCGACTCGTTGCCCGATTGGCTGAGGGATTGATAGACAATTGTGCGCAGGCGTAGAACACAGCTGTGCATTCAGATACTCTGGTTCTGCAACTGTTTCGCAAACCTTTGGCGTACACCAAAATTGTTTCGGAAACGAAGGCGTAAAAGGCTTAGAAAACAAAGATGAAAAATTAATTTTTCTTCGGCACTTCAAAACGACGGTATGGAAGTATTTTTGTGTATGTATAGTTTACGATAAACGATAGATAAGCAGAAAGGTTTAGATTGATGGACGAGAGAACAAACTTCCAGTGATGTTAGCTGCATTACTTTGTTATATCAACAAGCTAATACCTACCGGATTAGTGTATTCTCACTACCGTACATGATAGATGTCAATCAGTGAGTTCGATTCGGAGGTAGGCTAACTGGTTAACAACACAAGAACCCAGCATGCATGATGTCATGCGTTCTTGTAGGCTCTTGCCAATCAATGAGATGACAAGTCTATTTTAGAGTTAGGTTCCCATTCAAACTGGCTCTGAACTGCTCAATCGCATCCAACAAATCAGATACATAGGCCTCTTTACAACGAGAAAAATAGTAGACTATGTTGGTGAATTTGAATGTAATTTGGCTAGATTAGGTAAACTACTTAACAATATCATCACCAGTTAGTGTTAATACAGTTATGTTATTTTCCCTCTTCATAATTTACAACCACTCTTATGGTATTTCTGAAAAGGCTGGTCCCGATCCCAGGATGATTCATAATAGGGAAAAATTAGTTACCTCTCCGGGACAGAGTGACGTTGCCAGCGACCGTAGGTTAGTGCTGAAGAAGTGACCGAGATGGTCACGAAAGCTACACTCAAACAATTTCTACATCGCGGTGAGGTGTTTAGATTTAATAAAGCATTCCCACAACCTTCACGAACACGTCCAAGTGTCTGGTTTAGTTAATAGCTTTTTTCTTCAGAACCGAGCGAACTATGGTTTTAAAAACCTGTTCGCTTATGATCAGACAATCTATAAAGATTTCAGAGTTAGTTATCAAAGAATCGATATTATTTTACCATTTTAGGCAGAGAACACGTTCATTCTGACTCTGGATGGCGATGTAGACTTCAGACCTGACGCCGTGCGTCTTCTAATTGACAGAATGAAGAAGAACACAAAGGTGGGAGCTGTATGCGGGAGGATACATCCTATAGGTTCAGGTGAGGGTCTCCATAAAATACACAACTGTCACTTATCTATAGCAGAAGCGCAGAAATCAACATGCATCTGCATAGGGCATTTCGTCGCAGAGTATATTGGATGCTGCTATCCTTTTTAAACTGACATCCAAATACTCATCCCACATGGTTCAGAGAAATGATCCGCGTAATCTGATCAATATCTAACGATCAGCTTGACATTTTCTACTGACATAGACAGCAGCAGCTCCCAGTCAAATTTGTTTCAAAATATTCAGCATAGCCTAATATTCATTGCATCATAACGGATTTGTTATCTTCGGTCGGTATAGGTTAAGTTGGTAACTATAGGCTTAGCCCTTTAACGGCCAAATTTTGCTAAGAACATAAAAATATGTCCATTTACAGGCCAAGAGAAAGCTGTCTTTGAAAATGTACTACGGGAATGACTGGCTCTGTTATCAAATGGTTAGCGTTATTTCTCATATAGCAATGAGTCTGCTAACATTAGAGAATATTTTGCTACTTGCTATCACATTTTCTTCTCGTAGGTCCGATGGTTTGGTACCAGCAGTTCGAATACGCTGTGGGTCATTGGCTTCAGAAGGCCGCAGAACACGTGTTCGGCTCAGTCCTCTGCTGTCCTGGATGCTTTAGCCTGTTCAGAGGGTCAGCACTGATGGACGATAACGTGGTCAAGGAATACACAACCAAACCTACAGAGGCTACACACTACATACAGTTTGAGCAAGGTCAGTATCTGAGAACACGATACACATAGGAGTGGCAGATCGAATCCTTCCATTACTATCACTAGATAATAATATAAGCACCAAAGCACCAAGACAGCAATTGATGTCTACACATATTGTGGATATCGGATTGTCGTACGGGGAGTCATGACCCCGGGGACATCTTATATTTGCAGGATAAGACCCCAGTGACCCAGTGAAATTATTGTATTTGTGAATACCAGATGAGTTAATGAACGGATAACTGGATGCATCAACAGGGGCATCAGTCGATGCGAAACTGACGCGAAACTATAGCCGAAACATTGAGTGAAATTGGATAGAATGGAGAAGGACCTAGGGTTGTGAGTTGATGGTATCTGGCGGTAATTAAAAGATGAAAGTTGTTGCTGTAGCAGCGGCACAACCTTTTATAGTATTCAGCAGAAGTTATGACCGGTAGTTTCCAAATATTCAAGCAGGAGCGTCGGTAGGGTGCTACGGACAGAGTACGGGTAGCATAAGCTGGATGACTCATAGAAATGACGTAGTGACCGACTTACCGTGGGACCGTGATAACGGTAACCGAGTTTCTGTAAAAGCGACCAACAACACCAGATGCTGGTGAGTCAGGCGGGCCATATGGTCACTACGTCACCGCTACGTCACAGCACCCTTGTAAAATGCAGGCGCAAGCCTAATGAGCAAGGGGCCGGACAAGGACGTAGTAACGTCCGGCGCCAGGTAGAGTAGAAAACGAGACGAAAAACTGACAGAGGACGTCCGTCAAGTAAGCCATTAAGCTTGAGATTAGGAATGGTTGCCAAAGCAAAATCCATTATTGAGACAGAAATCCGACAGATCCCATCACTCAAGTACTGCTTTGCCAATGTTCAGGTCTATCTTCGGAGTACGCAAATGGCCGGAATGGATTGGTCAAAAGTTTTATAAGAGTAGTAAGCAAAACGAGGCAAAGCGGGCGCTCCGAGGGTGGGGTGTAACAACCCGAGCATGACCGTGACATGGCGAAGCAGTACATAAGGGGAACTTTCAAATTTGATCGAGAGTCCGAAAATTATTGCGCTTAGGTAAACCTAGCCTCGAATTCGTATGGTTCTGTGGAACTGAATTTGTCGAAATTCACACAAGTTCTTGGTGAATGGCTGTAAGTAGCCAAGAACAGTATTTGATAAAAGTGATTTAGCGAATCATGAAAAGCAACTTTTAGAGGGTAGAGTAACCAGTATTCGTATTGTACAAAAGTCAGTACTTCTTTGCTCAAAGTATTTTCGTGGTAGTATAAGCGCTCATAGTTGATAGGGATATATATCGGTGGTAGTATAAGCCACCCATAATTGATAGTGAAGTATATATAGTACGGTTAGTAAAATAAAATCATCACTTCGATATCCTCGAAGCAAGAGTTTGAGTTGTTGCATAATTCTGGAAGCGACGGAAGACCACCGTCACGAACCACCGACTTCTATACCAGTCAGATCAGGCCCAGATACGAACATAAATATCGTGATTCTCATCTACACACGAGGCGAGCTCGTATCGACCACTTTCCTCGTCGGTAAGACCGGTTGTCGCAGCAACCACACATGCAGGCCTTACCGCCGTGGGAAGCGAAGCGTTAATAAGTAAGAAGATAGATAATAGAAAACATCAATATGACGTGTCAGTTATAATACCGCTGCCACTCATCTCCATAATTGTCCTTCTACGTGCTTATGACGTCATGATGTGCCACGACCGCCACGTGCGCAATCAATTACGTTAACCCTTTGATACTCATATCAGCAAAAAAACGGCATCTGCAGTGGTCTTGAGAAATGTTAATTTGCAGACCAAGAGAAGACTTTTTGGAAAATTTACCACGAATAACTAGCTCGATATCCGAGCCAGACATTCCAGTGGTAAATTTTAAAAAATAGTCTTCCATTGGTCTGCAAATGGACATTTTCTCGGAGAAAATTGAAATTTTCAAATTCGATGGATAAAGGTTTAATTTAGGTAGCTATAACCCGTGCATATACCATCGCTTTCTATGTCACTATTCGCCATCTCTCTATCATCAATTAACATCGCTATTTATATTATGCTTCGTGTGTTGAAATTAGACCTTGTAAAATCGATAAACTTTAATTTGATTTTAATTTAGTTTGATTTTATCGATATATCAATTTACAAATACCACAGATGTTAACGGTAAAGTCTAGTGATAACTGGGCGGCACATTAGTGGCACACTGTTGCACTGTTACCAGGTCATAAAGGTCAATGATGACGCGCATTCATGTGCCAAAGCTAATAAGAAAACAAGAGCAATCAGAGATTATAGACACTTGCCCTTCCGTGTTTGTATGTTTGTCTCCGGATTTTCTGGACCACACCCAAAATTGTCGAATCCTACTGTATGGACACCCCATGTCTTGATTTTTTATTTTTTATTTTTTCCAAATCGGACCAGCAGTTTCCTAGATATCCATAGATCCATTATGTGATCCAATACTGATCCCTGATCCTTTATCCGGATCACACGGCATGTTCATTCGTTGTCTTAAAATGTGAGTCAAATCGGATCAGTAGTTCTTTAGATGCAGCTCACGACACAGACCGACCGACCGACTGCAATACGCTCCTCCTCCTCCCCCCCCCCAACTCGTCGAGGGTAATTACTAACAGTAGTCTTAAAAGACACGAGATTTGAATTCTCTTTATTACCAGATTCACGTGACGAACACAACCTTTATTCATACATATTAGGCCCCATTTGTTTATTTAGCTCCAAACAGAAACTTACCGCAGATTGTAATGTTTAATTCCACGCCACAGTGCATTACTGTTAACTATGGCGCTAATCATGTTATTGCAAAATATGCTCTAATCCAATGTTATCTAATTGCAGGCGAGGATCGGTGGTTATGCACGCTACTCCTCCAACAAGGGCACCGCATTGACTATGAAGCCGGGGCCGATGCGTTGACATATGCACCTGAAACATTTGAAGAATTCTTCACTCAGCGTAGGCGCTGGTCGCCATCCACATTAGCCAACGTGATCGATCTCCTGTCATCATGGCGGACAACCGTCAAAGTGAACGATAACATTAGTACATTGTATATCTTTTATCAGTTTATCCTAATGGCATCCACTATTCTAGCACCATCTACCGTCGTCCTCATGATCCACGGCAGCTTCTTCTCTATCCTGAGACTCAGTCACTGGGTCGCGTACTTTCTATCCATCCTACCTGTAATATTCTATACCATTATATGTCTTACCACAAAGACAAAGACTCAGCTCACTGCAGCTGCTGTTCTCAGCGCTCTGTATAGTGTGGTCATGATGATTGTTACAGTTGGTACTATATTTAACATTGTAGAGGAGAAGTTTGACAGTCCTAATGTAATCTTCCTAGCTGGAATGTCAGCCGTTTTTGTTGTCGCTGCTTTAGCCCATCCACAAGAGTTCTCGTGCCTCATTTATGGCATACTATATTTCATAGTTGTCCCATCAACATTTATTCTACTCACGGTTTTCTTTCTATGCAACGTGAACAATGTGTCATGGGGAACGAGGGAGCTGCCAAAAGACTTATCGGAAGAGGAAGAGGAGCAGATGAAACAGGACACAGAGGAAAAGCAGCGAAAACGCCGAAACCAAGGGATCCTGGGATGGCTCGGCTTGGGAACCATTGTAGATGAAGTTAAGGAATTGGTCAGAGGTATGATGGGAAAACCAACGCGAGCCAACATTAGTGAACAACAAAGTAACACATCTACGATGGAGAATGGCAGAGACAAACAGCAAGGAGAAAGCAGAGCTAATCTCCTTCGTAGTATTGTGGTTCTGCCCACTGAAGAGAAAAAGCAGAAAGCAAAAGACACTCACCCTCCTGGTTGGGAAGCTGATCCCACTAATCCTCATTGGCTATATGTTCCCTTTGCAAAACCTGGAGGAAACGTCAGAATGGACAGTGAGGAGACCGCTTTCTGGAAGTTTACCATCGATAAGTACTTACTTCCTCTTGACGAGGACAAAACACATCAGAAAAAAATCAAAGATGATTTACTTTCGCTCAGAAATAACGTTGTGTTTGCCTTTATGCTTGTCAACTTTCTCTGGACTGTGATCACGCTGCAACTCCAGATCTTGGAACCAGAGCTGAAAGCATTTTACATCGTCGGAAAGTACCAGCCATTATCTCTGATGTTCCTCGCAATCTTTACAACAGTCCTGTTTCTGCAGTTTCTTGCTATGTTTGTCCACCGCTGGGGAACCTTCCTTCATCTTATGTCGACTACGCATATAGACTGGTTTCGAAGAAATATCAGCGAAGAGGACTTTGCTCAATACGCGGTGGAGGAAGTGAAGCGGCTCCAGGCGGTAGAGCCTGAAGCCGACTATGACGATGACGACATGACAATCATGACCAATTCAGATGAAAATAATATGAGTGCTAATGGACCCTCATCTCCAGCATCACCCACTACCGGTCCCTCGCCCGCATTGAGGTTGATAGCGATGCAAAGGTTGCAGAGAATGGCCAGCAGGGGAAATAGTTCTGGAGCAGCCCATGGTACCATTCGCCGGAATCGCACAATGCGCCAAACGCGGAGGGTGGATAGTACGCGAGAACAATTACGAAAAGAACTAGTCAAAAGAAACATGTCCACGAAACGAGGACATAACTCCAGGAACCCGTCAGATGAATCGTTCACGATGCAGATAGATGATCATAACGTTTCACGCTTATAACAAAATTTAATTTTAAAACCAATAGATTGATTCACGTGAGCTGAAAATTAAAATCTGCAAAAATTTTCATCACAACTTTAGTGAAAGTATGATTGAGATTGTGTCAAATGGCGTTCAACGGAATTCACCAAAGTTTAACCCTTTAACTATTACAGAGTAAAAACAAATTTCTTTTGATCGAGGGTCGATTCTGTTGAATAGTTGAAAGTAATTTGACTGGGAGCTGTTGCAGCAACATATTCCAGTCGAATTAAGTTCAAAATATTCAAAGGCTTCCCCATAGAGTTATCTTGAAATTCAAACACACGAATTGCAATGGTTAAAATGTGAATTCTAGCGTATGCTAAATTATATCTCTACAATCTCCGATAATGTGGGCACAAAATGATGCGATCCCCATGACCACTCACGTCAGGTCAAAGGTGAGCCATTTTCCGTTAATAACATGCTGCCAGTTTTGCCAAAGGTTTTTTGTTAAGCTAATTAATTGTCAATTGTTTTAATAAGGATACCAAATTACCTCATACACTTACGAATGGGAGCGTGCAACGCACCCTCCCAGACTAATAATTCATGTTGTACTTATAATACTCGTGGTGGTGACAGTTTCACGCAAACATCCCCTCACAGTATGTGCTGTCTGTGATAACTTATATAATGTAACCGATTTAAATACTACTATTACTACTACTACTACTACTACTACTACTACTACTACTACTACTACTACTACTACTACTACTACTACTACTACTACTACTACTACTGATGCTGCTGCTGCTGCTGCTGCTGCTGCTGCTACTACTACTACTACTACTACTACTACTACTACTACTACTACTACTGCTGCTGCTGCTGCTGCTGCTACTACTACTACTACTACTACTACTACTACTACTACTACTACTACTACTACTACTACTACTATTACTACTTTACACTGTTTTAATACGAATAATAGCTTGTACAAAAATTGAGAACCGTAATTTTAGTTTATGAATATGCTTTATTTACGAATGTAGAAATAGTATAATTTATACATTTTGGTTTAATTTTATATAAGATTTAACAAATAAATGTTTTATAATATAGTGCTTTCCTTTGTTATATCCATACCAGATATACATTCCAGCCTATTCTACAAGCTGTCGGTATAAGAGACCACCTGTATATACATTCCAGCCTAGTCTACAAGCTGTCGGTATAAGAGACCACCTGTATATACATTCCAGCCTAGTCTACAAGCTGTCGGTATAAGAGACCACCTGTATATACATTCCAGCCTAGTCTACAAGCTGTCGGTATAAGAGACCACCTGTATATACATTCCAGCCTAGTCTACAAGCTGTCGGTATAAGAGACCACCTGTATATACATTCCAGCCTAGTCTACAAGCTGTCGGTATAAGAGACCACCTGTATATACATTCCAGCCTAGTCTACAAGCTGTCGGTATAAGAGACCACCTGTATATACATTCCAGCCTAGTCTACAAGCTGTCGGTATAAGAGACCACCTGTATATACATTCCATCCTAGTCTACAAGCTGTCGGTATAAGAGACCACCTGTATATACAGTACAGCCTAGTCTACAAGCTGTCGGTATAAGAGACCACCTGTATATACATTCCAGCCTAGTCTACAAGCTGTCGGTATAAGAGACCACCTGTATATACAGTACAGCCTAGCCTACAAGCTGTCGGTATAAGAGACCACCTGTATATACATTCCAGCCTAGTCTACAAGCTGTCGGTATAAGAGACCACCTGTATATACATTCCAGCCTAGTCTACAAGCTGTCGGTATAAGAGACCACCTGTATATACATTCCAGCCTAGTCTACAAGCTGTCGGTATAAGAGACCACCTGTATATACATTCCAGCTAATAAATAAATTAACATATTTTCCAAATCAAAACCAGAAACAGATTAATAGACCTTTCCCACATTAGGATATTTTGGGAAAATACCTTCCCAAAATGCATCGCGCATTCCACTTCTGGCTGGTAACGGCGATAGCCGACGTGCAAACAGCATTACTTTACTATTGGAGTCAGATACAACGCACTAAAAGCTTATTAAATTGATAATTTAACAAAGACATACTACTGACACACTACTGACGTACATTTAATGTTCATGACGAAGCTTTGATACGACGTGATTATGACGTCAGCTAATATGTAAAGTAATTTAGGAATCCAATCTGTTAGTCATGTATATGACGTCATAATCAAATACGTCACAAATAGGCTGACGTCACAATTAAAATACGTCATGACTGGCGTCTCTAAGCCCGTCAGGAACTCTTAATAGTCCGTCATGTGTCCAAATTGCATGTCTTTACTACTTAATAAACATTATGTTGAACAGTTTCAAAATATTCAACTGGTTACCTGTATAGTTTTCTGAAAATTGAGATTCGGTGAGTGCATGGTTCGATCAATCCCAACACAGGCAAATCGCTGGTGGAGCTAGAGATGGGCGAGGTATATGTAATTCTGGACCCATCCATTGATTATGATGCCATCCATAGTTGCGATGTCACTCGTTGATAAGACCAGCCTCTGATGATAAGACCAGCCTCTGATGATAAGACCAGCCTCTGATGATAAGACCAGCCTCTGATGATAAGACCAACCCCTGATGATAAGACCAGCCTCTGATGATAAGACCAGCCTCTGAATAAGAACCATAAGCTAACATTCGCACATAATAATAAGTCCCTGACCCAGAAAATGGCTATTAGGACCACAACATCATGTGTGTGTGTGTGTGTGCGTGTGTGCGTGCGTGCGTGCGTGCGTGCGTGCGTGCGTGCGTGCGTGCGTGCGTGCGTGCGTGCGTGCGTGCGTGCGTGCGTGCGTGTGTTTAATAGGGGTGGTATTCGAGAACTAGGTGCTCTGCTCAGAAGCCATTACCTGCATATTTAGCAACAAATTCCATCATAATTTGTTTCTTAAGTGTGGCTAAAATCCATCCCTAAATGCAAGTAAATCTGACTTTGAGAGCAAAGTTAACTGACATAGCTGATCTGATCCAGTTTGTAATAAGTCAGATTGAGTCACTGAGTTTACCGTAACACGTTGTTGACTAAGCCGGCCAAGAACGGCCTCCATTGTGGTCTCCTGAAATAGCCATTTGCAGGCCAATAGAAAACTATTTCTGACAATTTACCACTGGAATGACACGCTCAGTAACCGAACCAGTCGTTCTGTTGGTAAATTGTCAAAAATAGTCTGTCTTCTCTTGACCTACAAATGGACATTTAATGAACAAATATTTTGATTTTCTTGAACTAATTTCGTCGTTAAAAATTTAAAGGGTTAATCATTATAAACTGGATGAGACCGAGGCGTGTGTGATGCCATGGAGTATATGGCTTTGCTCACCTACCTATGGAGGATTCAAGTTTCTTAGGCAATCAGATGACGTCATTATCAACTCTACGTCACATGTAGGTTGACGTCATAATCAATTACGTCATGTATGGCGTAGCTAAGTTTGTCACAATACGTCGTTATTTATTATGGCATGAACCTACATGTGACGCAGTTGATTATGACGCCATATGAGTGCCTAAGATACTGATTAAGGGTGTTAAAATGCCACTCTATGGCCAGCAAAGCAAGGCTGTTCAATCTTTCCTGACTTAATGATGATCGTAAGTAGTTCTTTGCACGTTTTATCGAACTTAGCGTGCGAGCAATTGTTTTCAATTTGCAAGGCTTGGTTAAGCATTAGCTGCCAATGCATTATTGCACAACGTTAATAAGAATATTATTAATTCACCATATATAATATAAACTGCCATTTTGTACTTCTGGCATATTCTGTGTGGCCTGTTTACTTTATTCATCAAAATTATTTTTTGGACTTGCCACTCGCCACGCTTACTCGAGTTGCCGCCCTTGTCTAGGACCTCGTTGGTTTCCAGCGAATCAGGCCCTGCACACAGCCACACCTACCTACCTTCCTCCCTCCCTCCCCCACCCTCCCTCTCTCTCTCTCTCTCGCTCTCTCTCTCGTCCCCATCCCTTCCTCCCACTCCCGCACCCACACCCTCTGCCGATCCCTCCGTTTTCAGCAACTTGTGATCTTCAGGCGTCTTGAGCTTGGGATACACCTCCTATAAGGGACCACAGCGTTAAGCGAAACTCAATGGCAGATACGTTACTGAGATAGCTCTACTTTGAGACATGTTACATTACGCGATTGGACACAACACATAACCCTGCTAGTAGAGGATGTAGTTCTATTACTCAATCGGCATAGCGAAGAAATCATTCAATCGTGTGATGAAATAAGTTGAATGCCTCTCATGCTCCAAATTTTGTATTGAGGTGCAAGATAGACCGTGTCTTATATGACATAACCCAGCCCTCTGAAGAGGGTAGAATTGGTCTACCAGACTACGGATGTAAATATATTATAGTGCTCTGGATATAGAAAATCGAGGAAGTCAGTTTTAGCCATGCCCCACCCCATGTTTAGTTAGGCTTGACACACCCTTCACCCGTATCGGTATCGATCGATCACTGAACTCCCTGATTATCAACTTCCAGTAAACTATACAGGTAAGCTGTTGAATATTTTGAAGCTAATTTGACCGGGTGCTGTTGAGTTTATCTATCAGTTTTATGATGTCATAATCAACTACGTGAAGCGTACAATGACGTCATAATCAATTACGCCATGATTGGCGTAGATAAGTTTGTCACGAATGCTTAAGTGATGACGGACTAGGCGTTGTTGTCCGAATTCTGTGTATGTATGATTACTGTATTCTGTGGCTGTAGTAGTAGAAATATCCGACAGCTGCAATCAGTCCTTCTTCGCTTTTGCCCACTGTGTCTTGTCCTCAGCCAAACCCCTTAGCTTCCTCAGATCCATTCTTGACTTGAGTGTACCTAATCCTGCTTTCTTGAGGTCACCTCGTAGCACGCTTAGCAGATTTATGCAATGACGTCCTCTCCTGGCTTTGTATTTGCTAGCTCCGAGTAGGGCGAATTCCTAGGCTCTCTCTGTGCTGGTGTCTCTTCTGGCATCCTTAGCACATGGTCATACATGGACCATCTTTGCTGGGCGACTTTTATAGATAGCGGCGACGTATTGTACATCTTGTTTAGTGCATCGTTGGAAATTATGCTGTCTGGCCATCGGTGTCCAATGATGGTGCGTAGGCGTTTGCGGTGGCAAGAATCGAGTTTGTCTAGAGCTGCCTTTGGCGCTCTCCAGCTGTCACAGTTATACAGCATCAAGGATACGCAGGTTGCTATTCTATGTCATTACTCTTTAATAAACATGCTGTTGAATATTTTGAAGTTAATTTGATTGGACGCTGTTGCTGTCTATCAACAAACTTATAAATGATGTAAATACCATACCGATTGCTTAGCAGTAAACGGTAATCTAAATGACAGAGGGCACTGGTGGTATGTTAGGTATATTAGACCAAACATATATATTGTATATGCCTAAAATAGTCATAAAGACCTCCTGAATTATGAGATTATCTATTAGCTGGGAGCACAGTATTGGAGAACATTGCTTAATATCGACTTGTTAATCTGTTATCATTTGAATTAAGTTGGTTATAACGCATTAGTCTATCACTGTGAAGCTTTGTAGAAACTTGTATTCACTAACCATGCTTATTTGGTAGTTGGGGTCCGTGGACACCTTTATTAATTCATATCTATTCAATATTTGCTTCCCATGTGATAATGTATTATCAATTCATTCACATTTAGTTTGTAACTCAGGAAGTTATTTAATTTACTATTTCTGTCAATACGTGAGGAAACATCAAGTAATTTATTTACAGACAGCTTTTTATCTTAATTTGATCTTGGGGTGACAGAAATTACCAGAAATAATATCTACCATGACTACTAAAACAGTTACTCTTACGCTTTTATACACATGTGTCTCGGCTATGGTTTCCATACCTTTCTATAGATCTCTTAATTTGTAGGATCATTTTTAACCGCGATGTACATCAGATTGTTCTATTGGCAGCACATTATGTAATAGGCCATTTCATTTGAAAGGTTATTAATATAGCTTACCTTATGCTCTATATATATATATATATATATATATATATATATATATATATATATATTTATTTTTATTTTTTTTTTATTTTTTTTTATTGACACACTGGCAACGTGCGGCTTCAATTTCTATGTGCTAACTTAGCCGACAGTCATGTACCCATTAGTTTAATTTGTTGATCACCATCCTCCGGTCGGGGGATCGAACCGCCATTCTGCAACTCCGCATAGCAGCAGCAACCAGATATCTTTCCACTGGACCACCGTGCCAAGGCTAAAAAGTCACAGTTTGGCCGACCAGCTTTCACATGTCCGATATACTGATACACTGATGATTCCCATGGGACTATCTGTCGATGCACCTGCCACGATTCAATCCTAGGCTTTTTACGCCTATTGTACTCTGACTCCAGCACGGCTCTGGCAGTATATATATGACTCATCCTTTAAAACCACACGCACACACGCACGTACATACGTGTGCGTGTGGTTTTAAAGGATGAGTGATATATATATATACTGCCAGAGCCGTGCTGGAGTCAGAGTACAATAGGCGTAAAAAGCCTAGGATTGAATCGTGGCAGGTGCATCCACAGATAGTCCCATATGAATCATCAGTGTATCAGTATATCGGACCCACACACACACGCACGCACCTGATGCACCAACACACGCACATACTGCGCATACCCTCACGCGTGTTACGATACGCGCATGACGACGCGTGCGTGGTTCTAAGCACATGCCCCTTGTCACCCATGTTCCCTTTTTCCCTGTCCCCTATGCGTGTAAATCGTGCGTGCGTGTGTGCGTCTTACAACAATCATTACGAAGTTGGTACTTCGTATGCAACCATTTGTTGTAATTGCGTTCGTCCGGATCCGCTAGATATTCTCTCCAGCGGTTACGGATATCATGCAATAACATTGCAAATGGTTGTCGTACTGCAACCTCTTTATATTGGTTCCATTGGACCTATTGTTCTCCATCGATTGCATAATTGAGATTCCATTTTACGTGTTTTGTCAAATTCAAAAAGCTGTATGCCTTACTAGTCGCGCGCATTTCGCTTTTATAGCTAAGATATGAGCTGTCACTAAAACTATCTTTCCAATCTGAACACGCCCTTATTTCGGTCACGTGTTTTTTCTCCACCGCTTAACATCATCGGTTTACAAAACATCACTATCGCACCATGTTTGAATGACATTCCAGTTATAGAAAACTGGAATTGATACGCAGGGTACAATTACAGAGCACGTCATATGGTTTCCTCTGTATTCAAATATGTCCGCATATTGTAATTGTCGTGATGTGAATACGATTAATTACGTATCTTTGGATCATTGTGTTACGCCTCGCATGCCTAGTGTACCATTAAATATTGTTTATCAAAATAGCGGGGTGGGGGGGGGGTGAGGGGTGAGAAGGGAACACGAAGAAATAATAACATATTTTGACAAAATGTATTTTTTATTGACACGTGCATTTTTCTTATGATAAATATTAGCGACATTTATTCACGATAATTAAAAAATAAACATAGTACATAAATAATTATACATTAAATCATTTTTTCTTCATAATCCTGCGTGTCAGACGTTTCACTATCGAATCATTTTTGTCTCTGTTTCTTAGTGCCCATAATATGTGTTTCATTTGTACACCTCTCGAACGATGGTATAAGAAATATACGCAATAATATCCACAAGTTGTCATCACGGCCGGTTGAACACATACATTGTTGTAATAATAAACACGAGCACGGTGTCCATTTTGTACATTTGATATCATTCTTCCGTCAGAAGGGCGTCTTCCATATGGATTAAAGTATTCAGCATTTCCATTTCTACTGTAATAAACCGCCACCCAATGTTGTCCGGATTTATTACTGGGATGCGTGCTTATTACTAATGAGGCTGGGAGATATTTAATATGTGCGGGTACATTGTCAATTGGAAAAACACCGAGAAAGTGTTCACGCATTTTATTGTCGCCGAATAATAGATCCTCTATTTCAAATGTATTCAACATACTTGTTAATAATCTGTTAATACGTTAAAGTCTGATCCAATTTCTATCGTATTATCAAATTCAGCATATCAAATTACATTGGTTGTAGCGGCAAGTGCTTGAGCAGAATGGAAGACCACTCTTAGCGAACCAGTGCGTGTAGGGTAGCGATGCTCTGAATCAGCTAGATCTGGCGTAAAATCCCATGTAAACAATGTGGTTCCATGTCGGAACTGAGTCTTATTTATCAGGTAGTCATGGTCCTTGAATAACGCACCAGTACCGCTGAATAGTGAGAAATAAGCGTCCGAGTAAATGTCGTCGCTAAACAAAGGACGTATTGGCGATGTTGTTACCTCTTCCCCATTTATATAACATGTTGCATAGGTAGTGTTATTGTTATCAAACTTGAACGGATTTTTATGCACCACACCATTATAGGCATATAATACTCTAGTAGGTAGCTGACCAATAAGTATATTATCTCTTTCGATGGTCATAACACCGCTAGGTGCTGTAAAAGTCTTACACACTACCCTGTGAATAGGATATTTCGTGCTTGTCTGTCTCAGAGTAACGGCATGCGCCACTAGCAGATCTGATGATGGGATAACTTTGCGTACAAATAAGTTAGCCGACACTATTTTCAATTTAGGACTTACTCCTTCCACGGCCATAATGTCGAACGCATCTTTACTCCTCTGTAGGCGTACTCTTAACTCAACGGAACCAAGCAGGAATCTGTCCTGCAGAAACATATCGCTGTGTATGTGGCCTATTAATTGCACCGTTTTACTCTGCTCCATCATTCTTCTACATGCTTGAAAACCTAAGTTAGTATCGGCGATATTATCAAATTCGCCGGCATCATCTATTTTCCATCCAGCAAGTTGTAGATGCGAGGATGCAGCATCGCTGCCATAATTTAGTACCGTCTCGCTGTACGAGCGGAAAGCATAATTTTCGTTCGAGTCGCTGACACGCTTTCCATTCAAAAAAACATCCACTTGTGAGAACATCGTATGCAAAAGATTATTCGCAGGAGCTATCAGGTCATTCGCTTCGAGTGTCTTTTCATCACCATTTCGATCTAGCTTTACTAGCTTAACTTTAATCGAAAGATAAGATTGCGCAACATCTAAATATCTATCAGCAGACCCACTGACGTAAAACTCGATCGGTCCACTATCTGATAAACTAGATACAGGCTGAAACAGTTCCAATTTTGCAGACTCCAATGTCGTCACTATGGGACGCATCTGAAAAATGTCTAATTCGCTCTTCGACTACTCGCAGATCTGATTAAGTTCCATGTTGTTTGTTAATTAAAGATATCAGCTTGTTTTCTCTGACATCTATTGCGACCCTTCCTCTTCGGTATCGCATGCATTGACTGAGCATTACGTGTATTATTCCTCTTTTTATGTTTAGGTTGAGGTGGTCTTAAACCACCCCGCACCGCTGTTACAGCTTCCGGTATCAAAGACCTGGCAACACCACCTGCTCTCGATTTTAATGCCGTTTTAACATTTTTTTCAGCCATGACGTCCTCAGCTAGTCCGATTCCAGAACTAAGAGCTTGTTTACCTACAGATTTAGCCACATTTTTTGTGAAAGGTATTGCTGAACGTAATAGACCACCTAAGATATTACTGAGTCCATGTCCTGATTGGTATTGTACGCCTACAAAAACTGGAATACATCCATGACCCGCTTGACTCGCATAGTAACGAGCCAGCGCTGGTGCATTCATTCTTCCTCTAATCGGCCCTCTTAACGTCCCTCTCATTATCGTTGTCGTCGTCGTATGAAATGCGAACAGAGTACACTCGGCGATGCTCTGTCCTTGAATGGGACATTGGCGCCAGTTCTATCCATTATAAGTATTCCAATAGTATCGATGTAGTTCTTTGACACAGTACGGTATTGAATATCAGGAAACGTCCACTGACATATATCTTTTCCTCCATCTGTACTAGAAACGGGTATCACTCTGAGTAGTGGTGCGGAAGTATCGCCTGCCACGCTGTGTGAGACTACGTCACAGTATATATTCGCGGTCATAGAACCACCCTCACGATTTGAATGAAATGATTCTTTAAAGTCTATAGGGCCCATATGTATTTTCCTCCTTCGAATCTGATTAAATTTGCTACATCTCTACCTAAACGTATAGCGTAATTATCTTTAACTGCGAGAGAGACTAGATTCGCGCGATGCAAGTAAAAATTGAACAATATTTTTTTGTGTCTAAATCTTGTCTTGCTCTCTATCTGGCCATTTAGATAGTCTGCCATATTTTTTATGGCATAGTACCCTTTCGGTACATTGATAAATGGAGCTTCTGTTTGCACATAATAATAATTTTCGCTTCTACGTAAAGGTTTTTTACCGTTATTATTTGTTTGATCATTTCGTGCATCTTTTCCCCGAGCATTTCGTAACCGTTTTCCCCGATCGGCAGTACGTGGATTACCGAAACCATCTTTTAAAACTAGTGGAAAAGCCGATGTCTTTTCTATTTCTGGCATGCTGGCGACATCTATGCTAATTTCTTCTGACGCAACGCTATCTTTTTTCTTCTTCTTCTTTATCTTCTTCTTAGCAAATGCGTATATTTGTACAAAACTTTCCTCCGCAATAGTAAGCCAACTCCTCGGATATAACACACTCGAGAGGCCCACCTCCCATTCGCCATCTAATGTTAATGGAGTTTGCAGATGTGTTCGAAACTCTGATAGCTTATTGTCTAGAAAGAACTGGGTACTACTATTGCTTGGAAGGGTTATGTAAAACTGATCCTCGTTCATTCTGAGTCGAATGATGTATGGACGTCTTTATGCACGGACTAGGCAGTATGCCTGATTGCCCATTTTGTATACTCAGATTCACGATACATGTAATGATTACGATATAAATTATTATAATTTGAGCTAGGTATACTATTTCTTCTTTCGGTACTTGCGAACCTAGCATTCGCCACATGCTCTGATCCAATCTTCTCTCCATATATTCATCCATTGTCAATGATGTATAGTACTTAGTTCATTAACCCACATGTTAAACTTAGCTGGGTAACCGAGCCACTTTACCAGATACTCGCGTTGTCCCTTTTTATTTTTTCTACTTTTAAGTATTTTTTCCTCAGCGTACTCTTTATCATTTTCTTCTATCACTTGCTGTATCTCATCACGATAAAAAGTACCAATAATCGGGTCACCTCCATAGCCTTCTAATTTATATAAGTATGGATATTTGTCTGTAAGCACCTCACACACACCTTAAACAATTCGCGACTCCATTGCCCGCGATATGCTTTTTCAAATGGCATTTTTGCTTGGGATATTCTAACATGGTAGCCTTGAGTAGGGCTGTTTTTAGATTTGGAACATTTCTTCGTCTTCTTTCCATATATATTTCTCCACGCGATTAACTCCGTACTACAGTCGACTTCGGTATGAGCCATGCGCGTACTGGAATGTGTTGTGTTATTGTACGCTGCGACTAAACTGGGTAATACATCGATATACTTTCGTGTATTTTTATGCGTCATGTATCTGTATATTCGACCCTTCAGTGTGCATTGAAAACGCCCTACCATTGCAGCTTTCATTTCATTTTGAGAAGTGTAGAAATGTATTCCATTATCTTTCAAATATTTTTTCATTACATGGTTTACTACCTCACCCCCTTTGTCTGTTTGAATAGCGTGTGGGCGACGCACAGTATGCTCCAATATTGATTCTAACCCTTTCTTGACTGCTGACGATGTTTTACTAAACATGCATTCCATCCATGCATATTTTGAAAGGGCATCAACTACGCATAGCAAATATAACACGTTGTTGTTCTCTTTTGCCAGCATGCCCATCGAGCATAGATCT
Source organism: Chaetoderma sp. LZ-2023a (assembly GCA_034401795.1). Classification (NCBI taxonomy): domain Eukaryota; kingdom Metazoa; phylum Mollusca; class Caudofoveata; order Chaetodermatida; family Chaetodermatidae; genus Chaetoderma; species Chaetoderma sp. LZ-2023a. The sequence goes on along the minus strand of CM067360.1, from coordinate 9,258,605 downwards.
GCCTGCCATAGTTCATCAATGGCTGAAACTCTTATTTTATGCCTGTCAAACTTTGTTCTCCGCGGTCTGTGCAGGGTATATACTTCTTGGTGTTTTAACCATTTGTCGATGTAGTTGCGAGGTATTTTACCTTTGAACGCATTATATAGCTTTTCTTTCCCACCAAAAGACGCATAATGTTTCAGATCAATATATACTTTCGCCAATTTAGCATCATTCATGACTTATCTAAATTTACCCACACCAGAATTGAATGTCGCTTTTTCTTCTTGATGTCCACTAGAGAACTCTTTCTACGTATTCTTTTGCTTGCGGGCGTAGACGTGTACTCACTGGCGCTAACATCCTTTTCTGCACCATTATATATCTGTCTCATCGTTTTCTCTTGCACTACAAATCTGCGCGGTATGTTTAGGTCGCGCAACAGATTAAGAAACTTTCCCTCCACTTGATCATTCATACAATCCATAAGAGGTTTACGACCATGCACTACTACGTTTGTAAGCAGGTCGAGTACATTACTTTTTGGGAAAAACGTACCCTCTATTGTCACTTCCATCAAATCATTAACGTGAAAACGTTCAGGAACCGAACGTAAAATATCAATTACTCCACTGGCTTTTGTCTTGTACGTTTTTGGTATTCCCCTCATCGTACGTTCAAGTATTTGTGTGGGCAGTGCATCGTAGTTAGTTATGGGTTGTAGAGGTAATGGTTGATATTGTTGTTGTTGTCCTTGCGTTTGCTGATAGTAATGCCTATACTTATCCAATACTTGTGAATATGATTTTGCTTTTTCATTTTCAGTCAGATCGTGTCTGGTTAATATATTGGATATCTCGTTGTCGAGACTAATAGCTTTACGTATCGATGGATCTGTCTGTAGCAATGATATTTTACTCTGTTCATTTAAATTACCTATCAATTCGTGAGGAACTAGTGCCATTTTACGTGCATGTTCCATCTTTTCACGTGAACAGTTTACCAATTAATGGTGCTAGCGTACCGATCATCGCTGGTAATAAGGCACCTAAAAATCCGCCTGTTTGTAGCAATTTTCTTTTACGTGCATATGGCACACCGCGACTAGTCAGCATACACATTTTCGCTTTGTATTTAGTCAGCTGCTTGTATCGTATTTTAGTGAGATGAACATTCCCACGTAATACGTTTAGGCATGATTCGCATAGTACATCCACCAATTCGTTCGAACACTGTTTGATTACATCATTTCTGATTGAAGGCTTTACTTTAGCCAAATATTGCAGCATAGGTAAATGGCATTCCGTTTTACGTGATGCCATTTTTCTTAGGTATGTAAACGTAGCACCCCTACTTCGGATGAACAGATGAACGGAGTCTGATATTGTCAGGTGTCGTCTGTTTCAAATCTAGGAGTAGATATGAGTGAGGTTCGCGTGTAGCATCCTTATATGATTCGATCAAATACTTTGTATTGCCTGGGTACATCTGATTAGATAAAGAACGAATGGATGATGCATCACGGGGATTCTTAAACAATACCATGTAGTGACAGTTAACTGATAAGTCGCGTTGATTGCGAGACTTGTGAAACAGATTTTGTGCGACAAATATTATGCTACAATTCTCATGGTGAGAACGTTTTGTAAATAGGTCAGCTACATTCTCGTTGCATTTATTCATCAAATCGTCGAGCACCACCAATGTTCTGCAACTTCTGTCTAGTTCAATATCCACACCCTCTTTAAATTCAACTTCTTTTGCCAAATCGTTATACCCATCTTGCCACGCACCGTAGCAGTACACAATCCTCTGTGGAGGGGGAGTAATTGCATAGGGATCTCTTATTAGTGCTTTTATCATCTCAGTTTTACCGCACTGTGTTGGACTGCAGACAATCATAGTAAATGGGTGATGTAATGTTGTATTGCAGTCAAGCATTGATGCAATAGCGTCGTCACATGTTCGTCCACGTACGACTAAGAAGGTATACGCTCATGCGCATATATATACCTTAGGCGTACGTGGACACATGTGAACCATCACTACGATGTAATATGTAGTTAATCTTCTGTGAATACCTTATCAATGCTTGATGGTTAGCATACTTTACGAATTGTGATATTGTATACTCGTGACGTAAGAGAAATGCTATGTACATTTAAGAATTGTGATGTAAAATTATGAGAAATGCTACGATTGCAATGTCAGATACTCGTAGGTGAAATACTGTGTACATTTAAGAATTGTGACGTAAACTTAGGAGAAATACTATGATTGCGACCTCGGATACTCGAGACGTAGGAGGAATACTATGTCCATTTAAAAATTGTATCATAAAATTAGGAGAAATGCTATGATTGTGACGTCAGATACTGGTGACGTTGTAGAAATGCTATGTACATTTAAGAATTGTGTCGTCATATACACGCTATGGAGCAGAAATGCTATGAACATTTAAGTGTATGATTATGACATCAGTTACTTGTGCGACGAATCCATAACATCTTTAAATAGTTACAAAAATAAACACGATATTCAGTGAATATTTTGTCATGAAATTGAACAAAAACCGTCTAACAGTGTTTTATTTAAGTATGCGCTATTCAGCTCACTCTATTATTCATTCACCTGGACCATTCTTCTCTAAAGAATAGCGATGGCACGCGCCATCAAGTGCCTCTGTCAAGTGAAATGCGGGCATACCAATGCATGCGGAGGAGGCAGGGGAGTGAATAGCGAGTCGCTAGCGACAGATAAAAAGATAGAGAGCTAGGTGCTCGTACTGCACAAGCGAAATCCGATTTTAAAACTTTTTTATTAATACAGACATCAATAATACATATCGTTACAAAGATACGAAAAAACACACCAAATACAACATATTTTACAAAGCTACGATTGACAAAATATCACAATTAATTATGTTATTTTTAAAAATAAAATACGTATTTGATTTTATTAAAAATTATCCTCGTGTTTTAATGCTTAAAAACATGCGGTTAATTTTAAATAAAACTAAATAAATTAATATTAATTATAGTTATGGCTCCAACATCTGTTTTTCATATATTACATCCACAATGTACGTATACCATTCCGTCATACACATACAGTACAGATCAGTACAATGTTCGCATATATAGTAATGACAGGCTAGTCGAGCGCAATATTCGTCTTCATCCATTTCTAATAATGCCACCTCATTATACAGTTCAAAATTGTCAATTAGATTAAGGTCAACATCAATCCCTAAACTAGAATGTTCACGTTGACTCGGATGATTTACTAGACATCCATAACAATCTCGCACAACCAACGAATGTATCTTTTCACACAGCATGGATGCGAATAATTTCTGACTAATCATTTGCACATGATCCGTAGGGCAATAATGATGTGGATGACCCATAGCTTTACAATAGTGACACAATTTGACGGTATCGTCATTGACGAGATTTAGTTCGTCATCGCTTAAAACCTCATCGAGGTATATAGCGTCCGTAGTAAGCGTATTGTGATTAGACATCTCTGCGGAATCACTAGTGGTTGGAATGTTATTCATGTTCTCACTTTTTCACACCATAAAAGCACTGAGGTATCGTGCTAAACAACTCATCACCGCTCACGTTGGGTGGTGCATAAAAGTTAGGTAATGCTGCCAGCAAATTACTCGTGTTCTGTTTCAATAATTCCCACTCGTTGTCTTGCAGGTATAATCTGCAACATGTGGCACGTGGTTCTGCATCAGAGCAGAAAATAGAGCGTATGTCAATACACGGAAATTCGTCACAGATAGAAATACGAACAGAATTGTCCAAAGAATATGTAAATAGTATGCCTTCTTTTTTGCGTGCACGTTTTACAGTGTCTTCAAGATCGGGTATGATCTGTAACAGCTGTTTAAACGCTGCCACGCTAAGATATGAACCACGTTTAGTGGGATAACCATCAGGATGAAACTGTCATAGATCGCTACACCACTTTTTGCCAAAACGTTTTGTTCGCGCTTTACGCGAATTACCAAGATCACACCAAAACGCTGAGCGATTTAAAATTTTTAATCAAGGATCAGACGACATCGTGGAGAACGAATAATCATAGCATGAAACTGATGCATTTATATATCATTAGTAACAATAACGAACAGCCGCACATGGATTGAATGACATCTGGCATAAATACCATGCATACAATGGCGTACAGATTAGCATGTGCATTACAATGACGTACATAGACGCGCTTAATTTGAATTTATGGAGCGCATTTGTTCGATCAGTAATGTACATATTCACCGTCTTCTACCGACACACACTTTATGAGCAATAACACGCACGACCAACTTTTAACCATTACACGGCTGAGAGACTCGATACACTAAAGTCGACGCGTATTATCGCTGGATGCACAAAATATTTTGAAAACTATCTGACTGTAAGTTCATGGTGGATGACAACAACTTTCAGTCATAATATTTTTGCGATAATATAAGACTTGTAATGCGTGCGATAACTAAGCATAAGTTATGAATGAGTAAGACATCAATTAATGTAGCTTCACAGCAATAATACGTGAAACCAATGCACTATGTCTATCCCATATTCGGTTAATAAACCCTTGCTAATTTCAGACATGAGTATAATTCTTCCGGCATTAATTTTGTCATCTCTTAAAGCGAACTGCATGCTCCTCATAATCAACGTACGCATCTTATCCTTATCAGCGTTACACAGACTAGCAATATTTGTTATCATAGCGCGAGCAGCTAGTGCGGCTTCGGGCGGACATGGATGACACCGACAGTGTTTACGTACTGGCTGAAAAAAGTGCACTGTTGCTGTTTATATTACACTAGTGTAACCGTATGGTACTGATGATAAATCTCCCAGTTTCAAAATACGTTTTTGAAAATCTTACTGCTATTTTGTGAAAGAATTCTAAAATGATCGGTGCGTGTGATCTTTGATGGATAGCTTAATAGTACGCTATTACTATCCGTAATTCCACCATCGTTTATAATTTGATCAATGGATTTTTTCATTGTATCAAAATTAACTTGTTTTGATTGTTGGGTACCAGGCGTTAAACCTTTAACCTTCATCACCTGTTTAACGATCGATGGATCGCCTCGACGTTTCGTTTCATAACTATAGTTTTTTGGACCGAGTGCGCAAAAACTTATTAATTCGTAATCGGAGGGGATTTCACTCGTCCAAGAACCTAGATACCCACTTCGATCTTGAATGGACGACTCACCTTCACGTGTACTAAATACCACCGAATCCGTATCGTGATAGGCTATGCGGCATCCGAGTAAGGACAAGACTTTGTACAGTTTTATTCAGCCATAGGCTGTCACGAAAGATGCAAGAATACAGTTGGTATTCAATGGTGACTGAACGTACTCGTCATTGACCGAATAGGAGGCCATTAGAAGACTATCGTTCAGGAATGTAATGAAGCCTACAGTTTTACTTTTATCATTCAGAAGGGAGAGTAGACCTTTATGTGTTGATATCATGCTATTCTTTTTATGATCACGAAGAGAAAATCGTCCCCACAAAATATTCAAACAGGATTTAGTGACAAAGCGCAAACCCGGGTTATACAATATTTTGGCAGGGTCGAGCTGTATTCCTTCATGTTTTTAATAGTCAGCCACGTAATTTGCCTTTTCACTCTCACTACCAACACAATCAGGATAACCACTACTTTCCTGTTTAATTTTCAGAAAACGGTTAATGTATTCTGAAAATAACCCATATTGCGATGACGCATGATAATGCCATACTTCATACATTTTTTTAATTACATAACCGTTGCGTATAGCTAGCTGTAACTCTGGAGTGGTCCATGTTCCGCATAAACTGCGCTGTTCTTCCGTATGTTCGCATACAGAAGATTGTTCATTTTTTGCACATTCGTCGCATAATACAAACATGAGGCGTGAATTTATTCGAGCAGGTAGCACGGGAAAGTATAAATCACGAGGTGGAAGGACTTTGCATTTAATAAGACCAAAGAAGTCATGCACCGTCTCAAGTCATCGCCTCTTAGAACCGTATATGACCCTTCTGGAAACTACATTGTTTCATCATTGAAGGATACATGGAAACACAGTCTAAATATTCGAGTGTGGTATGCTCATCCGCTTCCATAAATAAATGTATCGTGGATGTACGACCACCGAATAGCGCATCACGCGGTGATATTGGGTGTGCTATGTCCAATTCGGTGATAAAATCATTTAGCTCGGAGGAAACAGCGACTTGTTTCTTAAAGTCGCATTCCCACATAATTCTCACCATATATCCATGCGATTCAAATAAAGAAATGCGGCATTGAAGCGCGGAATATGCTTCTTCATATGTCTGATCGCCATATGGTGTATATGTCGTATCACGCTTATCACCGCAACAAGCAGACTCGTGTCTGTGGAATTTACAACCTAAGAACTCGTAAAGAATATTTTCAGATACATCAATTCCATCCACATAATGTCCGCATATTTTCTGTTCACCGCCATTTAGCACATGCGCGATTTGGCGACCCTCGCATTGACTGACCCATTCCATCCATTCTACACCCAAAACACTATAAGCACGTTTTGCTCTTAGTGAGAAATCGGGTATAGTCTGTACGCTCTCAGGTTGAAGCCATAAAGTGCGATAGGCCGCATTACATGCTCCCGTTAGTGTTATCCCTGTTACAAATGGGTTTTGGCCAACCGTCGATTCAGAAAATAAAGTCTTAAATCTAGACATGGCTAAACGTAATACGGTTACGTCATCATTACAATATTCGATGAGATTTTTATCGACATCGTAGCACTCGTGTCTAGATATCTGCTCGTTGTACCATCGATCAAATTCGATTAATTCATTCGCATTCATATTTTGTGGACAGAATATCTCCCTCTCGGGAAAGGGTATTACCTTACCCCAATATTGAGGCGTATTGAGCTGATGGAGAAATGTCACCTTTTGAACAGAAAGATTAAAAGCATCACTCACCTTACGTAATGAAAGGGGAAAAAAGTTAATGGAATCGATAAACCGAATAATACCTATGTCAAATGAGAGAACTGAATGACCGCGCATGATAATATTTGTAGGTTTAAGATGCGTATTAGTGGTTTTGCAAATGCATTGAAGGAGTAAAAGAGAATCATAGGCACGAGCATTGTGTGCGATCACCAATTAGTCAGAGAAAACATATTTTCTATCGATTTTTTTACGGACACTCGCAGCCTTAACACGTGTCAGCCATCTAACGAGCTGATCCACTGCATCTAAACCGTGAAAGCGAACATATCTATAATTCGTGCCTCGATGACATGTAGAGCAATCGTCTTCAAGCTGATGCTTGAGGCACGCATCACAACATATGTTGGCAACCACGAGATTGACTTTATGCTCGGCTAGAATATGAGTATTGCTACTGTCGATAGGCGATAAATATGTTTCTGTATCGTAAATGACGTATTTTTGAAAACATTCGTAACTACAATTGTCGGCATTCGTATGCATAGAGCGTGCGTGGGATAATGACATAATAGGTTCTTCAATCACTTTATGATAACATGTATGATTTTCAGTAATAACATACTTTTCTTTACATGCGTGACATTTTATCATACCGCATACGTGTTCATCGTCATCTTTACGTATGTGACTGAAACAGTGGGGGCATGCCTTCACCATTTCGCAGGTACCATTAGAGAGGTTCGACATACATTGACAGTTATAAAACTTACGATGACAATCAGTACACATTATCTTATGCGTAGCATCTGTAGAAGTGATCCTTTATCAGAATAAAGTGTCTGACAACTACGACAGCGCGCAGTGCATGTGTGATCATTAGAATATGATGCATTACACTGCATACAGTAATTACATACCATAAGAAATGCAGCCATAGACGTGATCAAGGATATATGATTATCACGTTCTGAATGCATAAGATTTATGCATGGTAAACTCGGGGAAGCGCAACTGAATAGGCGTTCATGCGTTGACTCTGAGTAGACCTGAATAGAAAATTGGTTGCGAAAATGTTCCTGAAATTTGTTCCAATCAGTACTATTAATTTCGCATACAGGAATACTACAAGCTGTATGATATTCATGTGCCATATGCGTCAAATATGTTTTATTACGTATCAAATTACGCCATTCTTGTGCAGAGATTAATTTGTTCATTTTCTCAATAAATTTTATTCCTAAAAATATTCCTGCCGCGAAACAGAATGGATATTCGACGCATACGGGTATAATACATTTTTTATACACATGTACGCATCTAAATCGGATGAATGTAAATTTAATAAATTTAAATGTCTAGAATCGCTCGCACCTAGGAGAGTATCATTTCGCCCACCCGAGTTGTAGTCCTCTACACGAAAAACGTGAAATTCAAAACCCTCTGATAACCTACAATCAGTATTTGACTGAATGACTTTTTCCACTGATTCTAAAATTATGTCAGGTGTAATTTCATTCCATAGCCTAAAATCCATCGCTATCAGCATTTCCAAAGAAGGGTGAATCAACTCGATTCTCACATGATCATTCGGTTGAACATTGCTATATTCGCTATACGTATCGAGCAAAGATTGAAAGACGCCTGACACGAACTCAAAATGAGAAAGTGGTGTATCGGCTATAGGATAACTTTTAAAAGATACATTATATTCAGTACCTTCGAGATGAAACTTTTTACTGCAGTATTTGTAAACAGTCTCCACAGATATATAGTCGGTATAATCAACTACCGACCCTCCGATTTGTGCGTGCTCATAGTGTTGCAAATAATGATTAAGTAGATCATCTGTAAGCACTATATTTTCTGATATACATCGACTGATTTCATCAGTGATGAGACTAATTTCATCTGTCGAATGATTTGCTTGCATGTCAATAAGAGTTTGATGAGTAGGATCATCGATGCGATAAGCGAAGGTATGCTATATCCAGAGATAAGTCATTATCCATAGGCTTGATACAGACCGATACATCATCACGTAAATTTAGGTCGGAATCGTTAGGAAGGCATGATAAATCCAGCGATATGTCATTAGCTGAAGGCACAATGCAGTCTGGAACTGGCACGGCATCAAATAAATTTAGGTCGGAATCGTTAGGAAGGCATGATAAATCCGGTGATATGTCATTAGTAGAAGGATCAATATGTACAGGAACTGGCGCATTATCAAATAAATTTAGGTCGTAATCGTTAGGAAGGCATACTAAATCCTGTGATATGCCATTAGCAGTAGGGTCAATACAGACAGGAACTGGCACGTTATCAAATAAATTTAGGTCGGAATCATTAGGAAGGCATGCTAAATCCTGAGATAGGTCATTAGATGAAGGCACAAGAAAGTCAAGAAGGGATGCATCGTCGAATAAATTTACATCGTAATCATTAAGAAGGCATACTAAATCCTGAGATAGGTCATTAGCGAAAGGCACAACGTCAATTAAATTTAGATCGTGTCCATCACGTACATCGGTCGAATAATTAGAATCAATTACGTCACATACGTTATGAGGATAATTAACAAATGATGATGGTACGGTACTCAGATCAGGAATAGATTGTTCAGTTAAAGTATGTAAGGTTTGATCATCGATAGAAGCAGATTGCTCAGGTATGATTACATCATAATCGTATAAATCGTCCAAATGATTGAAAAAATCAGCATCGGTATCAGACAGTTCAGGAATGACTTCGCGTAATGCTACGTCGTTATGTTCTTCAGATACGTGCGGAATTGAAAAGTTGGGTTCATACAACATAGAACCCAGATTTAAAAGGTGATCCACATCTTCATCAGGCGAATTGGATAGATCCACGTTTAATCTTGCAGCATCGTCGTCACGCATCTGCTGCAGAATCACATTAACAGCATCTTCACATTCTTTAATATCGGCGCTTAAATTATCTGCCATTTTGTTATGTCTTTAACGCAATTTACTCCTCGTTAATATAAAATGTTTTTTTTAATTATTCTCTTAAAATCTCTATACGTTTCTTTATAAAAGCACAAACAGCGACAGCGAACTAGACAGGCGCGCTCTGCTTAAAACGTGCAGAGAACAGCGCCAGGCTGAGACCGGCCGGCATTGCATTCATCCTCAAACTCCTCCTCATCCTCATCCTCCTACGACCTCCATTATCAGACCACCTCTTAAACTCTATTATTTTACATTACTCTCTACTATTATCACTCATCAAACTCTATTATTTTTACATTATCTACCACGGTAGATAACCACGGAGGGGGAAGCGCCGCCACTACATTTAAACGTAAAATACACAACTTTTAAACTTTTAAGGGTTAACTAATTCAAAATAATAGAACATTCCAGAGTGTTGCAAATCCAAAAAAACGTGTGCGGCTGTACGTCATTGTTATTGAGAAAAACGTGGCGTTGTGTACGTCATTGTTCTCTAGAATGCGTGTGCTCATGAGCGCCATTGTTCTCAACATTCCATTCCACTAGCTTTTCCTTTGATCTCGTGAAAAACCCATTGTTCTCGAAGACCCCCTGCTGGGAAGAACAATAACGTACAGCCCCACCCATTACTACTGATAATTTCTGTCCCGATTTAATCCTTTAGCCTTCAAATTTGCTTTAAAATATCCACTTGCAGACCACGAGAAGACTATTTTTTAAATTTTACCACTTGAATTACTGGCTCGGCTACCGAGCCAGTCATTCCAGTGAACATTTTTTTTAAAATAGTCTTCTCTTGGTCTGCAAATGGGCATATCTCAAGACCACTGCAGTGCCGTTTTGGCTGATATGAGTGTTAAATGGTTCAGCCGGGTTTCCATATGTACGCGATCCGCATAGGTAATTCATTTGCGTAACCGTCATCCATTTTGTTCTATTTCCATGCACGCGTTTAATCGTCAATAATACACATTTTCCTCAATTATTTCACCCGTTTAACAAATTCTAGCTATTTCACTGGGATACGTCGAATGAATCGTTCATTTTGCCAAACTCTCCAATGCAGTAAACACGTGTTTGTGATATGGGTATATGAACACGTGTTTGTGATACGGGTATATGAACACGTGTTTGTGATACGGGTATATAAACACGTGTTTGTGATACGGGTATATGAACACGTGTTTGTGATACGGGTATATTGAACACGTGTTTGTGATTCGGGTATATGAACACGTGTTTGTGATACGGGTATATGAACATGTGTTTGTGATACGGGTATATGAACACGTGTTTGTGATACGGGTATATGATCACGTGTTTGTGATACGGGTATATGAACACGTGTTTGTGATACGGGTATATGAACATATTTCAGTTGTGACATCATTCACGATATTGAACTCTCCGTTTTCCCGTTCGAATACGTAAAGTTAGCTCCAAAGACGGATTATGGATGCGGACACAAGAACGGATAATCAGTACCGTATTAACCCACGGGCTAACTGGGCTGAAGCCCAGGGGCCCAGAGGTCCAAGGGGGGCCCCCAACCCGAAGACAAAAAAGTTTGTGGGTACTATATCATCACACATCTACCTCGTCCGTTGGCTTACCATCCATTGGTTATGTTAAATTACTTAGTTGTTTTATTTGAGCTACTAAGGACAATATACAATTAAATTCTCGTCAGAGGACCCCCTGTCTGGTGAATGAATCCACACCTATTCGTCATTCATCCTACAGGACTGCGTATAGACAGACAAGCAGACAGAATATGCCTACTCAGCATGCTGGTCAATAACTGTTACACCTTTTTCATGACTCATATAACTAAAGCAAAATAATCTTACCAGCAAAATTAATGATACATTTTCCAACAAACGCAGGAGAATGCTTCTCCGAGCATCTAACTTTCACATTTTGCAGGGCAGGACCCCTCCCCTATGAACACTCAGCCACAGGAAGCCGGAAGGAAACCCCCTTGGCTGATACCCCAAAAGGGGCCCCATTCATTTTATATGCCATGGGCCCCCAGTACCCTTAATCCGGCACTGCGGATAACGTATGCGGCGGACATGTATTAGATGCCACATAGAAATAGTCTTAAAGTAAACAGTCCGCCAACGAATCCACGAACGGGCATACGGAAAACCAACTTCAAAGACAAGAGCTTGTCATTGCGTTTCAACAGATAATCCAATCCGCCTTTGGCAACAACGGCGCCCAGTCAAATTAGTTTCAAAATATTCAACAGCACGATTGTTAAATAGCAAATACATACAATTCGTACACCAACGCTTAGTCCATCTTCCATTAAAGGAAAGGGTCAAGGAACTAACATATGCTCTTGAATGACAGCTTTATATAATAATCAACATATAGCCACCAGTGAAAAACAGAAATAAATCAGACTAATTAGAAAAAAGCAGCTAGATACCATGTATGTCACTCTGGCGGACCCAATTAGTGACGCAGCTGGTCCTATGCGCTCTGGTGTATACAGAGCGAATAAATAATAGCCTCTACAGTCGGTCATATAATCTCAGTTATATTCGCGCTATAGTCCAGTAGAAATTGACGAGAAAATCGGTGCACCCGGACATTTTAGCTAACATCCACATTTTGGTGTCAGATTCTTCATATGACTGTCCTAAGTGCACACAGAAAATTCTCACAAATTCTCACTTGGGGAAACATGTCTTTTTAACCCTTATAACATGACGTGCGAAATACGAAAAAACATGTATAATTTAGTAAGCATTCTGTTAACTACTCCTGAAATTAGTCTTACCGATAACTATTGGTGCTTACAGTAACCCATGCTGTATTTCCGTATTTGACACACTCTCTACTTAAAATAATTTCATGTATAATAAAACAAAATGGATTTTTAGCGTTAAACATCTATATAGTAGCAACCTCTGTTTTTCTGGCAAAACGAATGCCTAAGAATAGCGCCATATGCAGCGATTTAAAATGTTTCTTCAAATATTTGACGGTCACTAATGTCGGATGTGAAGATCAAAAAAGTTAAGCCTATCAGCTTATCTATTGATAAGTATAGCAGATTTGACACACTGTGGCTGTACTCTAGCATTCTCACTGCTCAACCACCAAACTGGCAGGGCTTTATGTCTGAAGTAACTACAGTTGACAATTTCTACTGTGCTGCAATAGTTTACAACCCCATGGTTCCTTTGAATCCAGGAACAAATGAAGCTATTTATAGTACTATGATGTTTGTGCAGTCACAAGGCAGAAAAGCAGGGGTGTGTTGTGCATCCATAACATTTGGCCAACCGTTGTACTTGAAAAGCTACAAAATTAAGCAAGACAACTCCATCCAGTTTGCGAATATGTACATACGTCGGGGTGGTTTCCATCAACTAATGTCTTTTCTTGCCGCTGGCTGTAAGATCATGGAGGGGAGTGGGCAAGATGATTTGTGGGCACCTGTCTACGCTAGGTCTACGCTAGGAACTCTCTCCCCAAGATGATGGAGGGAAAAGCCCACACAAAGACACCGAGGGCATGTCTCATGACAGATGCTGCATTGCATCTTCTGTTAATTGAACCACAAGATGATGGATTTTTTAACGACGGTACAGCTGATAACATCTCATGTAACATATATGATGAATCTGTACTCTCCGAGTTGCAAGATGAAGACAGCGACGTTGATGATGATGGTTATAGCTCATCAAATGAACAGCCAACCGAAGACGAAATTGCTACAACACATGAAACTCAACGCCATATGGCAACAGATGACATGTGGTCACAGCTACACAATCTATGTAACGAACTGATGTCACATGATATCTCACCAGATGATGTTTGTAACAATGAACATTGCAAAATCTATGTAAGCAAGTTTGTGATTTGAGGAAGAATATAGAAAAGTCCAGAACAGGCAAATTATGGTCTTTATTCATGGACTTTGTAGCAATTGTAAGGTTGTTCATCAGAGCTGAATGTACTGGTGACTGGTGACTCCATCTGAAAGCTACACAGCTAATGTTGCCATTCTTTGCTGCCACTGGGCATAACAATTACACGAAATGTTGTCGCCTTTATCTTCAAGATTCTCTTGAACTATGCCCCTGCCGGCCCATGCACGAAGGATACTTTACTGTCCGTAGAAATGAAAAAGGGTATTGGAGTGGTACATGGTTGGATATGACCATTGAGCAGTGCCTTATGAGAGCTGAAAAAACTCAAGGAGGATTGATCAACATAACACACAAGGATTCTGCTAGAACAAAATGGCTCCCCACAGCACATATCATAGCACAGTACACACATGCTCTGCAATCATTGACTGACACATTCACGTGAACATGGTCAGAACAGCATAGGGAAATTCACCCAGCAAACATGAAACGCGATCTAGAAGACTTAAATTGTTTCTTATGGAACACAATCCTTTCACGGTTAATGAGCATCAGTTGAGAAACATTGCTACAGGATTAATTGCAGATCATCGTGTTGCAGATCATCGTAATCACAGTTGGCCAGAAAGTTCACGAGAAGTTAAATGAAAAAAAGTTTGGTGATATTATCCTAAAGAGAACAGACCAAGCTGTGCCTTTTGCTGTCATGCGAAAAGTGGTCAAAATCGGAAGCGAAGACGTTCATATGTCTTCTCAAGAACTCTACCATCGCTTAATGTCTAGCGCCTATGTTTCCGGCCCTCTAGATAAAAGTATATTTGAATATGAACTTGCCACAGTATGTCCAGCCCTTTTCCACGATGATGGTACTATGAGGAAATCCCAAAAGTCACAACTGGCAAAGTACATAGTTGACATGGACACTGCGATTGTACAGCAACTGATCCCAGAGCCAGCAACAAGAGGTTTTTTTATGGTTGCGCACTTTTACATCGGATAGGTTGGCCAAAGATCGGGACGATGGAAACTGTATGTAGCTCATTTGTGTCTGCGATTATACCTTGTAGAGTGGTTGGAGTGCCAATATGCGTAATCTTTGATGGCTATAATGCACCAACAACAAAGGACCAAGAACAGAAGAGGCGGCGAGTTAATCAACCATATGTCCCTGATGTGGCGGTTCAAATCAACACACCTGTTCCAGGAAACAAGGCTGGATTTTTGGCAAACACTCACAATAAGCAGAGCACCATAAATTTGTTGGCAGAACACTTAACAAATGCAGGTGTTGAGGTAGAGAATGCTGGAGATGAAGGTGATGCTGATGTTGTGATCGTAAGAAAGGCATTAGAACTGTCACAACCAGAGCGACCCACGATAGTTGTTGCCGATGATACGGATATTTTGATTCTGCTACTCTATCATGCAAGCATGTCTTCAAATATCTCCCTACAAACTAGGCAACAAAGGATATGCATTACAGTCGCTAAAGATATTTTAGGCAGAGAGCTGTGCATGTGTCTGCCATTTGCCCACAGTATGTCTGGTTGTGATACTACATCAGCTGTGTATGGCATGGGCAAGGTAAAGCAACTTACAAAGCTTCAGTCTTCACCGAAGTTGCGAGAGGATGTAGTTATATTTGGTGACATCTCCGCATCAAAGGAATATGTACATGTAATTGGAGAAAAATTTATTAAAGCCGTGTACAGTGGAGGGTCGAAAGGTCAGGGGTTAGACAATCTCAGATACCTGAATGCCATTTCTTCTAAGCATGTACCGGTTGAGCGCATGCCACCCACCTGTAGAGCAGCATATTTCCATAGCCTTCGTGTACATCACCAAGTCAGTACATAGCGCCACCTAAAATCTGTGTTGAAGAAGGAAGAATATGGACATACGGTGGAAGATGGAGCAGTGTCCTCAATCATCACCGACAAGGCGCCAGCACCACCGGCGCTACTTATAGATATACGATGTCAGTGTATTAGCAGTACACGTTTATGTGTATCATGTAGCTGCTCCAAGAAAGGCATTGCCTGTAGCATTCACTGTAAATGCGAAGGTCACTGCCAAAACAGCTCAAACCATGATGACGTATGAATCATCCGTTATGTATGGTTTCATTGTATTTCCTAAGTTTATTGAGAGGTTTTTGAGAGATTTACACATAAAAGTTGCTTAGTTTGTATTTATCCCACAGTTTATCATTAGTTTAAAGTAATTTTCTGTGGTAAGCCTGCCGAGAATTGTCAGGTCTATCTAAATGACATATTCCCTGAATTTTAACCCGCATTTTGGCGGCCATTTTTAATTTGCCCTAAAAACATATTTCCCCAAGTGCGAATTTTTGAGAATTTTTCTGGCAGATATTTTAGGTCATGCTGATGTAATTAAAAAAAAAATTGGACTGTTAACTAAAATGTCCGGGTCCATGTCAATTTCTACTGGACTATGAAGAGAATTAAATAATTTCGCATATGATTGCTACAAAGGGCTAAATTGTTTAATGACTGCTTGGTGTCACGCTAAAACTTCAAACTATTGGGGCATGTAATTTGCATAGATACAAATTATAGGACAATTTCTAAATTATTAATTAACTGATGGCATAGTTGCACAACATATCGTATAATATGAATAGTGCATTGCGGAAGATTACATAAATTAATTAATTCCTTTTATGGTTTGTTATTTCTCAGCCTATTTATTACATGTTATAATCTTTTTTTATCTGATCTTAAATATCCAGCAGCAAAAAGATAAATCCATGGATTGATTGCAGAATTAGCGTATCCAATTTGGACAAATATACTTACCAAATACATTTCAAGTAAGTCAGATGTTATTTTGAGCACGTAAATACGAAAATCCTGAAATATATATGGGAATATAGTGAGTAAGTAGGTCACAATGACAATAGCCAATGCGCTGGAATCTGTTCATCTGCGCACTAGTTCGACATGCTCTGTTTGTGATATTGCATTAGCTCTGTGTGATAAGACAATAACAGCTTGTTTAGAAACATGAAATCCGCTAGTGACTATGAATGGCACAGGGCACCAAACTATTATCATCCACAGGATGTGGATCTGGTGTTTTCTTATTAACAAACACACATATATATCATTGGCCTCTATGGGTGATATGTTCACTGCTTATGAACAAACACACACATATATATCATTGGCCTCTATGGCTGATATGTTCACTGCTTCGTGGAAGCCTGCTAACAAACACACATATATATCATTGGCCTTTATGGCTGATATGTTCACTGCTTCGTGGAAGCCTGCTAAAACAGATGCTTGAATAAATTGCACGAGCCAGATTGTCAGACAGACCTTAAGCAATAGACCTGTGGTTAGCTTAGGGTGAGATGACAGCGGATATGCGAGTTGGTAGAATCTGACAAATATAAAACGGCATAATAGTAAGAATAACAATCACCATCCAGTTTTTTTGGAACATTTTCTTTCATTTCTTATTTTTCTCTGTTTTTCTTCGGATAATCACCAAAGCTTGGAAATCCTAAGATGCCTTGGCACAGAAGTCAATAGAGATGACATTTTACTAAATCATGTTTGTTTCATTCTGATGTGTTACTCTAGGCTGATGTGCAACACAAAATTAAACAGCATGTGAATAGTGAGATTGAAATCATTGATGGATTCCAAAGAATATGTGCGGCATGGGATGAATCGAGGAAAAGCACAATCCTCTGCTCACTATTGTGCAGCTTCACAGATATTGCTGCATATCGTGTCGTGGGGAGTATATTCTTCAAGTCTTTCTGGGAACTGTGGATTCAAGGCGCATCCTGTTCATGAAAACGAGCTTATATAACGCACCACATGTCATACCGATTATAGCAACTGGGCTGCTCATCAGGCAGTCCTATATCAGCTTTATTCCCACCACCGCAAACACATTTGTACTGTCACCGAACATCGTTGGTTAGGTAGCATTATCTCCAAATGATAATTTGATAGGAAGGGTGTTCAGAGATCCATCGATCCCAACATGAGCGAGGTGTGGGTGGAGCCTAGCTAGAGATGGGCGGGGCATAGCTAAAACCGGAAAGGTCCATTTCCCTATTCCTTCCCTTTGCCATAATAAACATGACAAAGAGACAATCCTGTAATACAATCTCCACACAACATACCATACTTACAACTCTTTCCACACTCTCGGCTATTGATATTGATTTCCTTTACGTACCTTCAGATTGCACACAGCAGTGCAGAAGACAAGCGTCAGCTGCCATAAGGTCGCTGTCACCAGCTAATCTTGTGTTCAACACTGGATCAGTTTTCACTAAATTATTAACTCGGTTGATTATTAAAGTTACAACTCTGTGCATCTTCCCTGTACTGTTTTGCTGACAGAGTATGTAAATGTTCCAGTTAATTGCAGGTAAATAGCCACACAGTTTGGCCAGGGAAGGAGCATTCGAGGCAGAAGCCTGAGAACCACGTTTTATCAGTTATTTTCTCTCCTACAAAACGTTAATCTTAGCCTTGCCTTTCAATGATTTCAGGAGGATATCTCGATTCTTGCAAAAGAAGTGATCGATAGTTCTATGCTGGTTGACATTTCCACTTGCTCATTGTCTTGAGATTTCACTCTGCAGATATCTTATTTTGTACAACTATACGAGCCAAAGCACAGATATAAATTCAAACAACGGAATTCACCTTTCCAGAGTATCCATCTATCACATAACGTCATATGGCGTCATAACCAGTTAAGCGGCTTGTAGGATGACGTCATAATCATTACGTCATAAATGACTGTATTTTACCGGTCTTTAACTCTTAATAGTCCGACACGTGGTACGTATTGTATGTCTCTACTATTTAATAAACATGTTGTTGAATATTTTGAAACTAATTTGACTGGACGCCCTTATAGGCAGCAACAGCGCCCAGTCAAATTAGTATAGTTTTCAGGAAATGGTTAGTCAGAGAGTGCATCGATCGATCCCAACACGAGCAAGGTGTGGGTGGAGCTTCGCGAGTACACCAGGAGCATACATGCTATTTAAAATGCTGTTCGTTATCTATGTAGGATATATTTGGAGAGATTTCGCAAAAGCCAGGTTATCAGCTGCTAATCCGTGAGCAGGTACATCGCTGTACTGAGACCATGCGTTGTTCGTATGTAACGCGCGAAAATCATGAATCGACGTTTAATTGTTATTTTCCATTGCGCTTATCCATGCAATCACAATTAGATTATTAACAGAAGATTGCACACCAGCTTAGATCAGTTGCCTTATTCTAGTATTGCTATTAATTAGCAATACATTACGTTCGTGAGAAGCAGAAAGTTACACAAAATAAAGAGCTCAAGATTAGATTACCATCTTACGAACTGAATTTCAGGACGTATGTATGTACACATTATCAGTAACCGAGATCCCCGCCTTCTCTAGCTGGGCTAAAGTGTTAGCATAGGCCTACATAGTGATTTGTCTGCTAGTCATGAGGTTTTCATGCAAGACAAAGTATATACTGGTTTTACTTGATACAGCATTGTCTGCGGTCAAACACTAATCCTTTCAAAGCAAAATTAATTTAATACATCTATATATCAATGCGTATATACTCTTGTCGTTTGACCATAGGTAAATAAAGAGTAACACTTCAATAGCTACAGAGTCTCGCTTCGGTGTATCAGGGCTTAAGGGCCAAACAAACATCCGCTGAGCTGACCTAAGCTGAACTATAAGATTTTCGCGCTAGATTTCTCTCATGCGATACGGGTATCCATACATAAGCGTGATTTCGCGTACGAATTCAGAAAACCTCAGTTTCTATAGCAATCGAGAATACACACGCTGTTATTGAACTGTAGCTCTACATTAGGCACACGTAATTTGAGAATGTCTCATAACATCAGCTCCTCTTCGGATGATTCAGAATCTGAAGAAGATGAAATGTTACTTCTGCTCGCCGCTCATCTGATGAAAAGAAAGAAAAGACGTTTCTGGATGCACAGCACTCTAAAAAAGAGAAAGCAATTTGGAGAATACCACACTCTTATCAAAGAGCTAGATAATGATGACGAAAGATTCCAGCAATATTTTAGACTAACCAGAGAACAATTTGAAATATTGTACACCACAATCAAGGAATAATAATAGTAATTATCGTCTCAATACTCCTCCCGAGATATGGAAACGTTAATGAGATTTACCTGATCATAAAACAGCAAACAAAGAAGCAGAACGTAAGCATAATTAGCCTTAAAGGTAGGCGTACACCAAATCTAACTATTTTACTGCTAAGTTCAAGAATAATTAAAGAGGAAGTATACCAGCATTGGAAGTGTGTTTCATATACAATATTGTGTGCAGAAGAATGAAATATTTAACACAAATTGCGAGCAGTCCATCATATTATGGACCTTTCCATTTTTAGCTATGCCCCGCCCATCTCTAGCTAAGCTCCACCCACACCTCGCTCGTGTTGGGATCGATCGATCTCTGAACTCTCCGACTATCAATTTCCAGAAAACTATACAGATAAGCTATTGAATATTTTGGAACTAATTAGCAACGGCGTCCAGTCAAATTAGTTTTAAAATATTCAACAGTATGTTTATTAAATATTACAATTCATACAACGTGTTGGACTATTAAGAGTTAAAGATAGGCGAAATAGAATAACTTATGACGTAATGATTATGCCGTCATCCTACACGCCACTTAGCTGATTATGACGTCACATGACGTCAGATTGATAGATGAATGCTCTGGTAAGGTGAATTACAAGTAGTCCATCATGCAAATGGATCCTTCCTGTTTATCCATCCATCATATGACGTCATAATCAACCACGTGGCATGTAGGATGATGTCATAATCAGTGACGTCATGAATGTCGTAGATAGGTTCGTCACGAACATATAATTCGTGACGGACTAAGCGTTGTTGTACGAATTGTTTGTCTTTACTATTTAATAAACATGCTGTTGAATATTTTGAATCTAATTTTTCTAAGTATATCTCCATACAGACAGACGGGTGGGCGGGCGGGCGGGCGGGCAGGTGGTTGGACGGACGGACGGACGGACGGACGGACGGACGGACTTATGGATGGACGGACGGACGGACGGACGGATGGACGGACGGACGGATGGACGGACGGACTGACTGGTTGGCTGGCTGGCTGGCTGGCTGGCTGGCTGGTTGGTTGGCTGGCTGGCTGGCTGGCTGGCTGGCTGGCTGACTAGCTGGCTGGCTGGCTGGCTGACTGACTGGCTGGTTGGCTGGCTGGCTGGCTGGTTGGCAGGCAGGCAGGCAGGCAGGCAGGCAGGCAGGCAGGCAGGCAGGCACGCAGGCAGGCACACGGACGGACGGACCTATCAGTGAACGTGTAAGCATAGCGTTGTTATTCAAAATTTGATAAATTAATTAACGGGCAAATTTGGTCAAGAAAATCTATATGTTTCCTTATTGAATGCTCATTTGCAGGCCACGCGAAAAATATTTTTCTAAGATTTACCACCGCAATCCCTACTGAGCCAGTTGTTCCAGTAGTACTGTAACTATTCAAAAACAGCGCTCACTTGGGCTGCAAAATGAATGTTTCTCAGGACCACTACAGAGGTCGGTGTATTGCCGCCTTCGTCGTGAAGATATTAAGATAGTACTATACCGATACACAACAATAATCCTACTGAGGATGTCGAGTCTCGCGCGGGCCAACGTGCTCGATGACATTGACCTTTAACCGTTTGAGCCCAAAATTCAGAATGATCGAGGTGTAGAATAGGAGGAGAGAGCATACATTCCTAATGGAGCTTTCCATTTTTAGCTATGCCCCGCCCATCACTAGCTAAGCTCCACCCACACCTCGCCGTGTTTGGATTGATCGATACCCGCATGCCCTAGCTATCAATTTCCTGAAAACTATACATGCGCCCAGTCAAATTAGTTTCAAAATATTCAACAGAATATTTATCAAATAGTAAAAGCAAACAATTTGTACAACAAGGCATAGACCGTCTTCAAATATGCGTTCGGGACGTACTTATCGACATCATTCATGACGTCATCCATTATGATGTCATTCTACACACCGCGTAGATGATTATGACGTCATATGATGGGTACATACTCTGGAAAGGTGAATTGAGAGGTGTTAGTCGCTCCTTTAAGAGACACTGATATTTCTGTATATTCACTCTGTCCCATTTAATTGTATTGGCTGAGAGCTTTGTTAGGGATGTTATGCATTTGGTTGGTCCATTATGCTCTGGTAGATTTACTGAAATTGTAACCATGACTGAGTCATGTTGTGATATGTTAAGGCTTTCCCTTTCTGAGTATGGTATACAACATCATAATGTCGTTGGTTTGTAGGAAGTAGGGTTGGGACCAATGTACTCATGTACTCAGTACTCGTGTACTCGAATACAGATTTTCAAGTACTCGCATGTACTCAGTACTCGTGCCTTTTTATGAGTACATGTACTTTTACTCAGCCTCAGTACATTTACACAAAGTACTTGTATATGTACTCGAGTACATACGCTGTGCTTATATTTTTGAGTACTTAAGAGTACATGCTGAGTACTTATCCATTTTCTACCAAAAATTGTTATGCATACTTGTGATATGAAATCTAGTAAATAGTTGAAAACAATTTGACTGACTTGGTGCTATCTGCTCACAATTTTGAAATTAATCTCCCTTGTAATATGTTTCATACATGTAGTGATTTGCTTTAAAAGTTGTTTTAAAATTGAAATTCTGGATGTTTACCTGTAAAAGGGCAATTGCTGTAGTAGGTGTGCTTACAAGGAATAAGATAACAAGCATTTGACTAATGACACCAATGAAACCTTTTTATCTGAATTTCAAGGCTGTCATATAGGAAACTGTTGAACATTTTAAACGTAAATTGACTAGAAGCCACTGCTTCTTGAGCCAGGAACTGCTTCTAGTCAAATTAACTTCAAAATATCTACAAACTTAGATGTTAATTTAGGTTGAAATTGAAATTCTGGATGTTTGTGTTGAAATGGGCAATTGCTGTAGGTAAGCTAATAGGAAATAAAATTAAACAAGTAAATTATTTGCACTATTAAAACCCTCTTTATCGACCTTTCAAGGCAGTCATACAGGTAAACTTAATACTGTGTGTGAAAACCATAATTGCTGACTAAAGGATCAAGACATACCACCAAATAACTTTCAAAATGTTTAATATAATCTTAAAATTGTTCATTGAACGTGTTGAGAGATGTAGGGTGGATTAGAGGGGAGCTTGTGCAAGAGCACAAGCCTTATGTCAACAAATACCTGGTGTGGGCAATTATATGCCTACTGATAAGATACCATTCATGCATGATAATCCTGACAATGAAATTAGACAAAACCCATTATTTCAGGCTTTATAGACTTCCCAACTCTTAACCTTTTAACACTCAATCCAACGAAAAAACCATTCTGCAGTGGGCTTGGAAAATGTCACTTTGCAATCCAAGAAAAGACTATTTTTGAAAATTTCACACTGGAATAACTGGCTTGATAAGGAAGACAGTAATTCTAGTGGTAAATTTTCAGAGATAATCTGCAAATTGACAATTTCTATGAGAAAATTGAAACTTTGTTGCACACATTTGAGGGTTAAAGGGTTAATCAATGTTAATATTACATAAAATATTTTAAGAATAAAAGTTCAATGTTGAATATTTCGAAAATAATTTGACAGGATGTGAACGCTGCCATCAGCAATAATGTTTATCAGTCAAATTAATTTCAAAATATTCAACATTACTACATGATTTGTCCGAAATAAATTATTTCTAATTTAACCCTTTCACTGATGAAGCCTTATATTATACATTGCAATCATGCCTGGAATTCAGTATATTCTTTATGAAGTAAATATTCTGTTAATATTTGTAAAATAATTTGACTGGAAGTAATTTCTGCCTACCGGTAAGTTAGGAGCAACTGCCAATCAAATTATTTAAAAAATATTTAACTGGTTATTTCTTGTTCTAATGAATTTGTCATTTTCTCTGTATTGTTAAAAACATTAGTAAATATTCTGGGAAATGTTTTGACACCAATTTGCCTGGGAGCTAATCACCCCACCTCCACCCACCCCACCCCCTTCTGCAGCCCCCCCCCCTCCGAACCTCCACCCCACCACGCCCCCCCCACCCCTCCTCCACCCCAACCACCCCCCATGGTAGCAAGACCGTTCAGTCTGATTACATGTATATCCCAAATTTTCAACAAATTACCTTTGTATAGTAAATAAATAGAGGAAAACAACACTACAGAAGCCGTATTTTATATTTTTATGTATATTTACGGAATTCACAGCAACTTCACCCCATATAGCAAGCACAGTGTAATATTATAGTATGGCTGCTTTCCCCCACCCCCTCCATAGCCACCATGGATGACATTTTGGTATTAACATGTACTTGTACTCGTACTCAAGTACATTTACAATGTACTCGCATTCAGTCTCAGTACAATTGCTAAAAATACATGTACTTGTACTCAGCCTCAAGTACTTTGTCAAAGTACTCATACTCAACGTCAGTACAGCTGCCTGTACTCGATCCCAACCCTGATAGGAAGTAGGGAATTTGTGATTTGTTTTGTCTATTATGGTGGAAGTAGGTATAGGTTTCAGGAGCTGATGTTGCTGTGAGTTGTACGCCTTTTTCACTTATGAATTTGATAAGTAATTTATCCCTGATATTGGGTACAGGTTTCGTAATTGATGTGTTAAAATCCCTGCCAATTAGTATGTCGCAAGACTGTCCAAATTTCGCCAGGATTACACTGTTTCACTTAGAATGACCCTGTATTCATCTTCGGCATCCTTACTTCCCCTGCAAGGCATGTATACATTGACAAGGATGAATGGTATTGGCTGGTTGTTGATTTTGACAGCTGCTAATTTACTGCCTCCGTCTGTAAGTTCTACAATATGAGGTGAAAGCTTGCTGCCATGACATATAGATCCTCTGGCCACACCACAAGGGCGTTGAAATGGTGAAATTGGATCGTTGTCGTTGACACACTTTGAGTGACATCTGTATCCATACTGTTCGCAAAATGATTCGAGCTTTAATTTCTCGAAGTTATATAGCCAATGCTCTAGGAGTAAGATTATGGAGCCTTTGGATATTAAACTTTTTAGGTAAAGCTTACTTGATCTAGAGTTCTCAATGTTGTACGAGACAATATTGAATGGTTGTAAGGATGATGATCGATCGAGTTTAGTATTAGATTTATCTGTGGTGTCCTCCTTATTGCGTATATATATGTCATCGGTTGAACATTTTGGTGTGTCTGTTGATTGTTGAAATGACTATTGCTGTTGAGTCATCGCTGGTGCTATGTTCTGCTGAAATGGTTGTGGCAGTTGATGGGGCAAAATCAGCATTGGATGGTGTTGGTTGATGTAAAGTTGATGACTCGATGAGATGGGTGTTAGAATCTGCTGGTAAATTTGCATATCTATTGATTGCGTGTATTTGGAATTAAGATCTGATTGAAGAAGTGAGGTTGCTGTGTGAGTAAGATGACTCCCATATCCCAATAAGTCAGGTTCGGTTGGGTGTTGACGTTACACCTTTCCTCTAGTATTTCCAGTCGTACTGTCATTATTATCTCCAGATCGTGTATTCGTTGCTCGCTATTGTCTCTCTCAAGGTTATATATTCTTTGATCATTAGACCATGTTTTTCAACACCAGTTAAGCTACGTGTTGTGCACAGTGTGCTTATGGCTATCGGACGATTGTTTGGATGGCGCTTGTAAGTTGTTGGCGTGACTGGCTTCATCCATTAGTAGTAGCCTCTTTTAGAGTATGCATTTTGACTCCTGGAGTACATTTAAGCGGTGATCTAAGTTTGCAATGAACGATTTCGCTGTAGCTAGTTGCTTCTTTTGCTGTGAAAGTACTGTTTCTAGCTTTTGTCCCTTATTCTCATTTCTTTTTAGAAGTTTATTATTGCTTTCCATTTCGTCTAATAGCTGTTCCTTGCTTGGTTGGTCTTGGCTAGATATGATGTCATAATTGGTCTTGGTTGCACTTTGATTAGCTCTTGCACTAGATCTCTGGCTGATCTGGGCATTGCATAATTTTGCGGTATGTGGTGGCAATATCGTGACTGTAGAATTACCTTGAATTACCACGGATGTTGTGACAGTAGACTGAGTGGATTTACGTTGGCTTGGTGATATACCTATATGCATAGAGTGGTGGTTTATCTGTGTGGTATCTTTCATATCTAGATGGCATGATTATCACTGGTAGAGCTTAATTAGTACTGATTCTGTGGAAGTATGATGATGATGATGATGATGATGATGATGATGATGATGATGATGATGATGCAGTGGAAGACTCATGAGGTAGGGTTAATTTGATTAGTGTTGTTAGGTCGTTCTTTTGCTCTGAATGCTAATGAGCCGCATCTGGCGATTGTATCCTGGCTTGATTGCTAATTTTTTTTATTCTCTGGGTCAGCGTTAGATGCGTTAGCTACATTTATATTCCCAAGTGGTTTTCTGAGAATTTTGGGTTATGCCAAAAATTGCTTGTACAGTAAGATTAAGCCTATGGACAATGTTTAATCTATTGCCACGAATAACTAAATCTAAATATCTGAATTGATAATGATCTGACGTGGCTGTCCTATCAACTCAGCTGTTTTATTTCCCGCCACCTGCCCCAATGCTGGCCATTGTTGATGTGAATGGGTAAAGTAACCATTCATGGTCCTTGCAGAGCACTGAGTTAGTTACATGTTTGTCCGTTCAGGAAATCTAGCGTATTTGTTCAATGAACCTCAATCTAATGGACCTTTCCGGTTTTAGCTATGCCCCGCCCATCTCTAGCTAAGCTCCACCCACACCTCGCTCGTGCTGGGATCGATCGATTTCTGAACACCCTGACTATCAATTTCCAAAAGACTACACATATAAGCTGTTGAATATATTGAAACTAATTTGACTGGGTGCTGTTGCTGCCCAAGGCAGCAACAGCGCCCAGTCAAATTAGTTTCAAAATATTCAACAGCATGTTTATTAAATAGCAAAGACTTACAAAGACATGCAATTCATACAACGTGTTGGACTATTTGCGATTTGATGACGGTCTATATGGAACCCTTTTGTGACGTAATGATTTTGACGTCACCATACACGCGCTGAGCTGATTATGACGTCATACGAAGTCAGATGGTGGATGGATACTCTGGAAAGGTGAATTGCTAACAGCATCGTGGCTTCAGACAAGATTGTTAAAGATGTTTTCAAAAATAGTGCAAAACCGAGATAGCCACCAGATAAATGGACTAAACGGCTTCGCGTGAGCCAACTTGCGACTATCTAACCAATATGATGGTTCTTAATAACTTTGCTTGAAATATATCCAGTGATTCTATAAGGCGTTTAACAAAAGGGTTTACGAATGATAGGCAATGGAAGAATGGGGCGGGTGACGGATAATGAATAGATGGCGGATGATCACCCTAGTATAAGCTCGCCTGGCCATTCTGGCATGCGAGCTAAAATGAGAAAAGCATACAAGTCCCACTCACCATGGATTTCCACAACATTGACCATGCCAGAGCATTCTATCTTTTAGAGGGAAATATAGCAATCTTTAAGGAGGTATCCATAGATTAGTTATAAATACACCATTTAAAGATGAAATTATCAGAACCCGTATTTATCACCCAGCTCCATCGAGCAAATATGGTCATGTGTAGGCTAAGCCAACCTTTCATACCACGACCCCCACCCCGTTATAGGAAAGCTAGTTTACTTATTTCCGTGATGATGGCGTAGTATAATCCACCAAGATGCCATGTCTGTCACTAATACTCATGTTATTATGATGCTGTAGTATAATCCACCAAGATGTCATGTCTGTCACTAATACTCATGTTATTATGATACTGTAGTATAAGCCACCAAGATGCGATGTCTGTCACTAATACTCATGTTATTATGATGCTGTAGTATAATCCACCAAGATGCCATGTCTGTCACTAATACTCATGTTATTATGATGCTGTAGTATAATCCACCAAGATGCCATGTCTGTCACTAATACTCATGTTATTATGATGCTGTAGTATAATCCACCAAGATGCCATGTCTGTCACTAATACTCATGTAATTATGATGCTGTAGTATAATCCACCAAGATGCCATGTCTGTCACTAATACTCATGTAATTATGATGCTGTAGTATAATCCACCAAGATGCCATGTCTGTCACTAATACTCATGTAATTATGATACCGTGGTATAAGCCACCAAGATGCCATGTCGGTCACTAATACTCATGTTACTATGATACTGTAGTATAATCCACCAAGATGCCATGTCTGTCACTAATACTCATGTTATTATGATGCTGTAGTATAATCCACCAAGATGCCATGTCTGTCACTAATACTCATGTAATTATGATACCGTGGTATAAGCCACCAAGATGCGATGTCTGTCACTAATACTCATGTTATTATGATGCTGTAGTATAATCCACCAAGATGCCATGTCTGTCACTAATACTCATGTTATTATGATGCTGTAGTATAATCCACCAAGATGCCATGTCTGTCACTAATACTCATGTTATTATGATGCTGTAGTATAATCCACCAAGATGCCATGTCTGTCACTAATACTCATGTAATTATGATGCTGTAGTATAATCCACCAAGATGCCATGTCTGTCACTAATACTCATGTTATTATGATGCTGTAGTATAATCCACCAAGATGCCATGTCTGTCACTAATACTCATGTAATTATGATACCGTGGTATAAGCCACCAAGATGCCATGTCTGTCACTAATACTCATGTTATTATGATGCTGTAGTATAATCCACCAAGATGCCATGTCTGTCACTAATACTCATGTTATTATGATGCTGTAGTATAATCCACCATGATGCCATGTCTGTCACTAATACTCATGTTATTATGATGCTGTAGTATAATCCACCAAGATGCCATGTCTGTCACTAATACTCATGTTATTATGATGCTGTAGTATAATCCACCAAGATGCCATGTCTGTCACTAATACTCATGTTATTATGATGCTGTAGTATAATCCACCAAGATGCCATGTCTGTCACTAATACTCATGTAATTATGATACAGTAGTATAATCCACCAAGATGCCATGTCTGTCACTAATACTCATGTAATTATGATGCTGTAGTATAATCCACCAAGATGCCATGTCTGTCACTAATACTCATGTAATTATGATACCGTGGTATAAGCCACCAAGATGCGATGTCTGTCACTAATACTCATGTAATTATGATACTGTGGCATAAGCCACCAAGATGGCATGTCTGTCACTAATACTCATGTTATTATAATGCTGTAGTATAATCCACCAATATGCCATGTCTGTCACTAATACTCATGTAATTATGATGCTGTAGTATAATCCACCAAGATGCCATGTCTATCACTAATACTCATGTTGTTATGATGCTGTAGCATAATCCACCAAGATGTCATGTCTGTCACTAATACTCATGTCATTATGATGCTGTAGTATAATCCACCAAGATGCCATGTCTGTCACTAATACTCATGTTATTATGATGCTGTAGTATAATCCACCAAGATGCCATGTCTGTCACTAATACTCATGTAATTATGATACCGTGGTATAAGCCACAAAGATTCGATGCCTGTTACTAATGCTCATTTATTATGATGCTGTAGTATAATCCACCATGATGCCATGTCTGTCACTAATACTCATGTTATTATGATGCTGTAGTATAATCCACCAAGATGCCATGTCTGTCACTAATACTCATGTTATTATGATGCTGTAGTATAATCAACCAAGATGCCATGTCTGTCACTAATACTCATGTTATTATGATGCTGTAGTATAATCCACCAAGATGCCATGTCTGTCACTAATACTCATGTTATTATGATGCTGTAGTATAATCCACCATGATGCCATGTCTGTCACTAATACTCATGTTATTATGATGCTGTAGTATAATCAACCAAGATGCCATGTCTGTCACTAATACTCATGTTATTATGATGCTGTAGTATAATCCACCATGATGCCATGTCTGTCACTAATACTCATGTTATTCTGATGCTGTAGTATAATCCACCAAGATGCCATGTCTGTCACTAATACTCATGTAATTATGATGCTGTAGTATAATCCACCAAGATGCCATGTCTGTCACTAATACTCATGTAATTATGATACTGTGGTATAAGCCACCAAGATGCCATGTCTGTCACTAATACTCATGTTATTATGATGCTGTAGTATAATCCACCAAGATGCCATGTCTGTCACTAATAATCATGTTATTATGATGCTGTACTATAATCCACCAATATGCCATGTCTGTCACTAATGCTCATGTTATTATGATGCTGTAGTATAATCCACCAAGATGCCATGTCTGTCACTAATACTCATGTTATTATGATGCTGTAGTATAAGCCACCAAGATGCCATGTCTGTCACTAATACTCATGTTATTATGATACTGTGGCATAAGCCACCAAGATGCCATGTCTGTCACTAATACTCATGTTATTATGATGCTGTAGTATAATCCACCAAGATGCCATGTCTGTCACTAATACTCATGTTATTATGATGCTGTAGTATAATCCACCAAGATGCCATGTCTGTCACTAATACTCATGTTATTATGATGCTGTAGTATAATCCACCAAGATGCCATGTCTGTTACTAATAATCATATTATTATGATGCTGTACTTATAATCCACCAAGATGCCATGTCTGTTACTAATGCTCATGTTATTATGATGCTGCAGTTTAATCCACCACGATGCCATGTCTGTCACTAATGCTCATGTTATTATGATGCTGTAGTATAATCCACCAAGATGCCATGTCTGTCCCTAATACTCATGTTATTATGACGCTGTAGTATAAGCCGCCAAGATGCCATGTCTGTCACTAATACTCATGTATATTATGATGCTGTAGTATAATCCACCAAGATGCCATGTCTGTCACTAATACTCATGTAATTATGATACTGTGGTATAAGCCACCAAGATGCGATGCCTGTTACTAATGCTCATGTTATTATGATGCTGTAGTATAATCCACCAAGATGCCATGTCTGTCACTAATACTCATGTTATTATGATGCTGTAGTATAAGCCACCAAAATGCCATGTCTGTCACTAATGCTGTAGTTCGGATCGACCGGTCGGGTACCGGCCACACCAGCTAAGCTGGCTACGCGCTGCACGTCCTGGATTCGTTCCCTGAACACGCCCACCTGGGTAGAGCCATAAGTGTATATGAGCCTATGGGAGAGATTGCGTTGCGAAAACGTTCGTTAAAGCGCATAGTGCGCATGCACGCGCTTAGATGCTATTTTTGATGGAGCACATAATTTACGACCAAGATGGGATGACACTTTTAGTGTACCGAGATGGTACCCTGTAATCCTTTTTGATTACTATTCCCGTTGAATCTGGCATTATTCAAGAGCATAATTCGACGGGCTTTTTAAATCTGTAAACCATTTCAAAATCGGTTAAGAAATGGCTGAGTTATCCACGGAAACCCCGTCTTGATCATCTTCAAAATATTGCCGTGACGTCATAACAACGTGGACGCAGAACTTCTAGAATGTTCTAGAACATTCGACAGCGCTATTATTAGCCACGCGCTGATGGGCTGTTGCTCGAACAATGATTGGTTGACGCCTGCGCCTGTGACATCACGAGGAGTATAAAAGGAGACGCGATCCAGAGATCAAGAGCATCCTCACCCAAGGGGCCGAACAGGTTGGACCTGTACTAGCTACTATTGAACGACGATATGCATATTACCTCGCTTTCAGTCGGTTTTTCTCCCGTAGCTAGCAGTCACCCAACCCACCGCACTAAAACAATTTTGTAACCCCCTACTTACGGGTGCAATTTGGAACTTTTTGATTACTTTTCACGAATATCAATATCTACTTTGGAACACAAACTTGCGGTGAGGCCTTTACGGCCTGAATATGTGATTCTACAGATGTAGAGGCAGGATATTCTTGGATGGATGACTCGCCAGATCTGCCAGCCATGCCTAAAAGTGGTATTTCAACTGTCATCACACTAATATCGTGTAGGTTCTCTTGACTTTCGACCGCAGCAAGTAAACTCTGCCCGGTGCGTCTTCAGAGCTGGCTGACGTACCCCGCACCATTAAGATTTGTTTTGTATCTTCATTCACATCTGACAACCCCCGCTTGTGATCAGGTTGTTTACAACTTCCATCCGTGCCATCAGTGTACGGGAACTTTCTTCACAACAGTAGTACTATCATATCTTTTGCTGACTGCTCGTTAGACATCCGATTAGGCTTACAGTGCTGAGCGATGTACTCCCGCCATGAGTGTTCTTGCGGGAATCTTGTTTATGGAAAACAACTTGCGGGAACCGACCTGTGGGAACTTTCCAGCTTCCCGAGAATGCATCAACTCGCATCAACTACGGAATGACGTATCAATTTCAGTAACCCGATAGCCTAGCTTAAGAATGGCTACAGAGTATTCAAATAACTATACTTAACGTGTTAATTATTCCCCCATGTGTACTCTTTTAATTATATTGTATCCGTAAAATGGTCCCGATGAAAAAAAGGTACCGTAACAGTCTTAGGACCGCCAGTTATAATTTCTGTATTTGTTTATAGTTATTCTCACTTTCTGTAAGGTGTTTTACTAACCGCACCGTAGTAGGTTCGTTAACCTGTGCTAAACTATATAATTCTGATCATATTACACTGTATTGCTTGTTCTGGTTAGTTTATATATATATATATATATATATATATATATATATATATATATATATATATATATATATATATATATATATATATATATATATATATATATATATATATATATATATATATATATATATATATATATATATATATATATATATATATATATATATATATATATATATATATATATATATATATATATATAGCCAGTGGCCATCAGTGCATATGTTTTGTTTATTTATAGAAAATATAGTACTGCAGTGCACGTAGAAAACACTATACAGCAACACTTATATATGCAGCACTTTCTCCCGCCACCAACAAGTTTTCACTGAGGTCGCTGTCCGTGCTATAACTATGTTTAGCCTGGCATGCTACCGACTAAACCTTTTCTATTTAGCTCGATAGGATAGGTTCAAACTGATTAGAGACACTTTCTTCATTACAAAATCTGTATTATACTCTTCTCTTCCGGTAGTGCGATAATCTAGCCACGCACTCCGGTAAGACTCATAACTCCAAGATTGTGTCTCTCCTCATGCTCCACTCAACCGTGTGGCTTCTTAGTTGTTTGGATGTCCCTATCCGCACCATGGGCTGATCCGACTCTGAGAAACTGTTGGGGTTTCCGAGCGGTGATGGCCAGGGTGTGGTATCACACACCGTCGCCTCGTATCTTCAGATACTTAGGAGTTAGCACATTTGCCAATGTAGGAAAGCACTGCAAAATCATATCTTAATTATTGTTTTATTTACTGAACAATCCTCCCGCACCGCAATGCAATTGTGTGCAACTTGTATATAAACCTAACGACAGGTTAAACGGTTAGTTCCATAGGACCCGGTAATGGGCGAGCTGCGCAGCCCCGCCGAATTCCATAAGAATGTCTGGGCATGTGATTCAGAACTGCCACGCCCTTACGGGAAGGACATTTACGGTAGGTATTCGTCTCTCTCACCCCCACCATAATGATAGGACAATTGTCTAATAATGCTTTCGTGAAAAGTAACCTATGTCCTGTAACGTTTTATGTTGTTATGAAGCGGAATGTCCGGATTCTTATCCAGTTCAGAGATCTTACTAAGTAACATGTATGAGCGTTGTCTTCGGTATTGATGTATTGGGGCATCTGTTCTCAATGACAGCCGTTTCTAATAGCTATGTAGATACCAGCCATTTGCGGCCAAAAATAGTTCTTGTTTCAAAAACAACTAAAAGTTAATTAAGCGAATCAGAAGGCCCGCATAAATAAAGTGGCAACTACTAATTCAGCATACTAAGAATCACATAAGACGGTGATGAGGGAATCCATCGGGAATCGCTCGTCCCATCTTCACGTAAAACTGCACACAACCCTATAGTCATAATCTCACTAGGTATGGTCTTTTCTTTCTCAAGCATTTTTGGTTGAAATATCAGAGTGGGTCCATTTTTGCCTACTACTCTTCTCCCGCTTTAAGCAGTGGCGACACCCTCCCGAGATGGAGGCCCGCACAAGGCACTTGCCTCTCGCAAGGATTCAGCGACGACGGTCCGTGTGAGGATAATACTCCTCACCCAAACTAGCACTAGGAGTAGTGCCCGCGTGAGGTACATAGCTTTTCGTCCGAAATAATCTTCTTCCTTTCAGCTTAGAAGTATAATAACTTATAATAAGTTAATTAGTTAAGTCTCGTGTACGGGAGCCTCCCTTACGGGGATACCTCTGCGGACCTACGAGTCTGTGTGGTACCTCTGGGAGCCCCATGTTTAAAAGTTCATCTACCTGTCTCTATGTCTCGTATTTCTGTATGCTCTTATTTTAGTTTTATCTAGCATATTTATAATTGTTTGGGTAAAATCATTGTATAGACTTATATTTTTAGGTCACCAAATCAAATCCTGTAAATTCATAGATCACGAAATTGCTATGGACAGGCATACTGGTGACACAAATTCATGGGATGAGACTGTTGTATTTGTTGTTCGCGACGATGGTCGCACGGCCCCACCGGAACGATTGAGTTCCACCGGCCTTAGGAGCCAGTTTTTGTTACCCACAGGGCAGTCTCGTACAAGGTCCATCACCCCGAGACCGGATGTTAACCAGCATCATCATTCGTCGTGCACTTGTGATGCGGCGAGTCGACATGATACACCGGAACGGCCCGACACTACCCCGCGAGCTACAATACTCATGTTCTTATGATGCTGTAGTATAAGCCACCAAGATGCCATGTCTGTCACTAATACTCATATTATTCCATGATGATGGTCTAGTATATAATCCACCATGATGCCATGACTGGCACTAATACTCATATTATTTTTCAGATAGCCAATGCACAGGTTGAAATCTTTCCTGTTGGTGGTAAGTCATGTACTAACCATGTTCACATGCCAAATACCACAAGCACACACACAGGCACGCACGCTCTCCCGCACGTACACACGCACATGCACGTGCGTGTGAGCGCAAACGCCTACACATACTGGCATGCACGGGCAGTCACACCACCGACAGCAACAATGTTTTCCCATTACCCATACCACACGCACGTATGCACGCACGCACGTATGCACGCACGCACGTATGCACACACGCATGCGTGCACACACGCATTCACGCACACTTGTATGCATGCACGTGCGCGTCTATACATGCATGCGCGTGCGAACGCGTACAGCTGCTGCCATGCACACACAGACTATGGCAGCAACAACAACGTCTATTCAACACCATGTTTACTAAATAGTACACACACACAATTTTTACAACGCTTATTTACGGGTCCGTGGCGAACTTATTTACTTCATTCATGACGTCATTGATTATGAGGTCAGCCCACACGTAATTGATTCTGACGTATTATCATTAACGGATAAACTGGAGAGGTCCATTGAGATGCCGTACTGAAGATCTAGGGTTACAAAGACTAATCATATTCATGATATGGTTCTTGTTTTCTGTTGCACGTAGCGAGCATAGAAGCCATTCGCATCTATGCAGAAATGGCTGGTGATAATCAGGGTCGTGTGGAGGTTCTCGTTAATAATGTCTGGGGAAGCGTTTGTGAAGGAGACTTTGACAATCATGCTGCCAGAGTAGTCTGCAGAATGCTGGGATATGGGTACGTAGCTCGGCCACATTCTTAGCCCTATGTAACTGATAGGCAGATATGATTCATTATTTCAATGATTAATCCAGTTTTACTATTTCAGATAGTAGTAGTAGTAGTAGTAGTAGTAGTAGTAGTAGTAGTAGTAGTAGTAGTAGTAGTAGTAGTAGTAGTAGTAGTAGTAGTAGTAGTAGTAGTAGTAGTAGTAGTAGTAGTAGTAGTAGTAGTAGTAGTAGTAGTAGTAGTAGTAGTAGTAGTAGTGTAGCTCGCAGGGGTACGTACTGGTCCGCTAATAGATTTCCGCCCATCGCACTGCAAGTGCACGATAACCGGGATGGCTGGTTAGCTGCGGATCTCGGGGTTGCGGATCCCCTATGACACCTGTCTGAGAAATGCAAAGACCGACTTCTAGAGCTGGTGGAACAATGATATTCCAGTGGGGCCGTGCGATCATTGCCGCCAAGATGAACCACACGGTCTCGTCACAACTATTGGTATCACCTGTATGTCTATCCATACTAATTTAGAGTTATGGAATAATTTATAATTAAACAGTAGAAATGTTAATATATACTATGCAAACAAGGTGAATCATTTGACAGTAAAATGAGCACAATAATACACAATATAGAGCTAGCTGGTGTCCTTTCTACGTGGTGTCGCCGGTGGTACCACACAGGTTCTTGAATCCGCAGAGGTATCCCCGCAAGAAAAGCATCTGCTACGAAGTCACTAAGTAGCTTAATATAAGCTAATAACCCCAAAGACATACAAAGAAAATATTGTTTTTGCGAGAGGAAAGTGACTCGCGCGGGCCTCCATCACAGGAAAATGCATTCAACGCCGAAGCGGAGGAAAAGAGCTGGCAAAAAGGGCCACTCTTTTGTTCAACAGAAAATGCTAAGTGCTGAAAATCCTAGTGAAGCTACTGTTAAGGTGATGCATGCTGGTTTACGTGAAGACGGGACGAACGATTTCCGAAGAATTCCCAGGTTACTGTCTTATGTAGTTTCCAAAGACACTGTATTGATAGATGCTGCTTTATTTATGTTGGCCTTCTGCTATAGTCTAACCTACCATTTAGTTGTTAGAAACGGAAACTAGCTTTGGCTGCAAGTGGCAGGGATTCCTACCTATCTTTAGATACAGTTGCCCAATGGGAGCAGATGCTTAGCTTCGCGTAGGTCGCTTTGGAATAGCATCTACTTCCAAGGACAGCATGCGTACATGTTACAACACAAGGCATCCGAATTCGATGAAAATCCGGCTACCTTGCTCCGCAAACACATAAAACATCATCTGGACAATGGCTACATTTCACACAAGCAAGTTTGATCACTAACATGTCTTTATGGTGGGGTGGAGAGATGGATATCCATCCCGAGGATCCTTCCAGTGAGGGCGTGACGAGCTCCAACGCTTTATCCAGACACTCCAACGAATTGGATGGAGATCCGCATCTCGTCCATCACCGCGTCCTACAGACCTAACAGTTGACCTGTCATTAGGGTTAAATTCCAATATGCCCAAATATGCACTGCCGGCAGTGAGAAAGTCATCCGGCGACGGAAATAATAATGTTGAGGTGTGCCCATTAACAGAGATGGCTGTATATAATATTTAGGCAGTTACATAACTTGGCACACGGCGCGGGATGCATCGCATAGCTCTTGCGGCGCACATAGCAAAGTCCACCAGACTGTGGTTAAAAAGTTAATTAAACACACACGACATACTGTGCGGCGATTGAAGTCCACTTTTCAGCATGGTTGGCAGATCCGGCGAGTCATCCAACAAGAATCGCCGTAGCTCTACATTCCGTAGAATTACATTCTGGGCCCGTATGGCCCTTTCCGCAGAGGTGTTCCCTTTATACAAGTTCGGAAGTAGGAACCATAATTTTAATTTTAATTATTTTGGCCGTGCGGGAGCATCCAAAATTCCGTAATGCAGAAAGTCCGAGAACCGCCTTCCAGTGCGGGTGAGCTGAAAACCGTTTGAAACCACGGTGATGTGCTGTATCTTCCGTCGGTGTTCCGGGTCACTCGTCAAGTCCCGCACTTCCAGCCAGTCCTCTTGACGGGTCGGTCTCCACGCCGACGATGCTCCTGATTCTTGGTTTTCCACCCCTTTTATAATACTCGCGACGTCAGAGGCAGATGCCTCAGCCAATCAGCGGCCGAGCAGTAGCCAATCAGCGTGCAGCTAGGTCAGTAACGTATTTGCCATGTTCTAAAACATTCTAGATCTTTTTATGCATACACGTGGTTACGACGTCAAAAGTAATATTTTGAACATAATTCAAGGGGTTTTTTTCTGGGCCGATTTTGAAACGGTTAACAGTTTTACAAGTACCTACTCGGTACACCATTGGCATGCACTCGCTTCCAATCCCGTGACATGTTGTCAGGGAAGCTCTGACGCGCGCGCATGCGCACCACACGCTTTATCGGACAGCCGATTTTAACGAAAACCTCTCATAGGGCTTGCATGTACGCGTACTATCCTACCCAGGGGTGGGGCGTGCTTGGAGCGAATCCGGAGTGGCCGTTCCGTCGGTCCGTGCTACACCAGTAGTAGTAGTAGTAGTAGTAGTAGTAGTAGTAGTAGTAGTAGTAGTAGTAGTAGTAGTAGTAGTAGTAGTAGTAGTAGTAGTAGTAGTATAAGTAGTAGTAGTAGTAATAGCAGCAGCAGCAGCAGCAGCAGCAGCAGCAGCAGCAGCAGCAGCAGCAGCAGCAGTTGCAGTAGTAGTAGTAGTAGTAGTAGTAGTAGTAGTAGTAGTAGTAGTAGTAGTAGTAGTAGTAGTAGTAGTAGTAGTAGTAGTAGTAGTAGTAGTAGTAGTAGTAGTAGTAGTAGTAGTAGAAGTAGTATTAGTTGTAGTAGTAGTAGTAGTAGCAGCAGCAGCAGCAGCGGCAGCAGCTATAGCCTATCTGAATTTGTTTAACCCTACTTAGACCATATTGATGCTTTTCGCACTCTGGCGGTGTTACCAGGCTTAGCTTTCATACAGAACATACAGAATTTACAGTTACTTCCAGATAACTGTTCTAAATATTATTATTATTATTATTATTATTATTATTATTATTATTATTATTATTATTATTATTAGTGATCATCGTGGTGTTACTAGGGGCTGGCGATGGCGGCCTGCTGCGACAGGAACCATATGGGTCACTGGCTTTAGGTGTAACGGGACTGAGCAATCCTTAAATGAGTGTCCGTAGGATAACATTCCTAATCAGAGGTGTACTCATGAACATGACCTTTCCATCGATTGTAGTAAGTATAGGATATCTACGTACACACACCACACACACGCACGCACGCACGCACGCACGCACGCACGCACGCACGCACGCACGCACGCACGCACGCACGCACGCACGCACGCACGCACGCACGCACGCACGCACGCACACAGAGGAAATGCATCCCTTTGTGGAAAATGCGTTGAATGCGATTTAGCATCTGCTTTTTCTTCTTGGCACCAATGTCTCTATAAATAAAGGAATTCACCTTTCCAGAGTACCGACCCATCATATGACGTCATAAGGAACTGCGTGATGTGTACAATGACATCATAATGAATGACGTCGAGAATGACGTCGATAAGTACGTCACGAACGCATATTTGATGACGGTCTATGCGTTGTTGTACAAATTGTTTGCTTTTACTATTTAATCAATATTCTTTTGAATATTTTGAAACTAATTTGACTGGGCGCTGTTGCTGCCATAGGCAGCAACATCACCCAGTTAAATTAGTTACAAAATATTCAACAGTTTCCCTGTATAGTTTTCAGGAAATTGATAGTTAGGGCATTTGGGGATCGATCAATCCCAACACGGCGAGGTGTGGGTGGAGCTTGGTTAACGATGGGCGGGGCATAGCTAAAAATGGAAGGACCATTAAACATAGCTTGTTGCATACTCTTCAAAATAAAGTACATGATAGACTTGTCTCTCTGCCAGCTAGTACACATATGATGATGGCGTATATATCTATAGGTATAGGTCATGGTGTTATAGTCTGCTTCCACTTCCGTGCTCAGCCGACTTTACAACTCATAGGTTGTGACAGTTATTCAGATCATATGTACTGAACAACGTTCGGAATTGACAACTGTTGGAGATAATATTGACTGCATGTCAGTCCTCCTTTGCTCAGTTTCCACGTTTACAAACTTTACAAACCACTGCAATGGCATGTCTGTAGTTTGTGATGACGACGGCATTCTAAAATGCATAGTCGTTCTTATTGTGCCATAGACATCTCCAAACTAACCGCTCCCGCCCCACCTCCACCGCCCCCCCTCCCCCCAATTCGATTCCCAGTAGTTGTAAGTATCCTATTCTAACAACCATGACATTGTATCTATCAAGGTATGGACAACAAGTCACCTTTCCATATGACGTCATATGACGTCATAATCAGCTAAGCGGCGTGTAGGATGACGTCATAATCATTACGTCATAAATGATTCTATATGGCCCGTCTTTAACTCT
The DNA here is from genome assembly GCA_034401795.1 of Chaetoderma sp. LZ-2023a. NCBI lineage: Eukaryota > Metazoa > Mollusca > Caudofoveata > Chaetodermatida > Chaetodermatidae > Chaetoderma > Chaetoderma sp. LZ-2023a. The sequence goes on along the minus strand of CM067360.1, from coordinate 9,218,319 downwards.
TAATAGTCCGATACGTTGTTCGAATTGTATGTCTCTACCATTTAATAAATATGCTGTTAAATATTTTGAAACTAATGTGACTGGACGTTGTTGTTGCCATAGGCAGCAACAGGGCCCAGTCAAATTAGTTCCAAAATACTCAAGAGCTTACCTGTATAGGTTTCTGGAAATTGATAGTCAGGGAGTTCAGAGATATATCGATCCCAACACGAGCACGGTGTGGGTGGAGCTTAGCTAGAGATGGGCGGGGCATAGCTAAAAGTGGAACGGTCCATTAAATGCTAGACAAGATAAGATCTACCATCTTCCCAATTGCCAAATATCTTTTTCCAATAGATTTGAATCCCACAAATTTAACAGTAACTGGAACTCTTACTTATATGCTTTGATTTCTTGTACATTTACATCCTGCACGCGCGTACTACGATAGTCTGCTGGAGACGTTCGTTGTAGGCTGATATTAAACGTTAAGGATGTGGGAGCATAGGTCTATGGCTATATTGTGTCGTGTGTTGAAGGTCAACCATTTCAATGATATTTAAAACCTATCTACTATAGAATGTGTAACAAACAGAGCTTGAAGCCATCATGTGGTTGGTCTGTCAGCCTTATTATTACACAAACATATAGGAAAAGGGTTTTAATGCCACAATTAGTTGTTGCATGTGTCAAATCAAAAATAATAACTGTTGCATGTGTCAAATCAGAAATAATAACTGTTGCATGTTTCAAATCAGAAATAATAAATGGCAATAATAAAATAAAATATTCATTAACCTTTTAACCCTAGAATTTGTTCAAGAAAAATTAAATTTTCTCATAGTAAATTCCCATTTGCAGACCAAGAGAAGAATATTTTTGAAAAAATCGAGCCAGTCATTCTAGTGTTAAATGTTCAAAAATAGTCTTCTCTTGGTCTGCAAATGGACATTTCTCAAGACCACTGCAGATGTCATTTTTGGCTGATATGAGTGTTAAAGGGTCAATGAAATAGTTGACGTAGATCGCTGATCTACCATTGTTTGGCCACAGGAACATAAATTTTCGGGGCAAACAAAATCAGAGATATTCCTTTCAAATTATATCATAGTGTTGTCAGGGTTACTGAAAATGACTCTCCTAGTAAATATATAATGTGTCCATCATTTCAACCTAGTACCAACCACTATTATGTACCCTCAGCCTATTGTGCAGGCACGTCTATGCAGGCATGCGAATCAAGTTTAAATAAACAGAGTTGAAAGGAATCGAACTATCCTCATGCAGAGTGATAAAAACAAGAAGAAAAAATAACGTACGAAAACGGTTTATAAAGGGTTTTTTTCTTTACAGAATGTCATGTTGTGCGAAGACATATAATCCAAACTCTCCAGATAACATTTGTGTCTTCCCACTTGAATCTATGCTATTTAATTGTGACATCATTTAACAAGTGACGTATATTAATTGTGCCGTCGGTTCACAAGTGACGTATATTAATTGTGCCGTCGGTTCACAAGTGACGTATATTAATTGTGCCGTCGGTTCACAAGTGGCATGTATTAACTGTCATGTCAATTGAATGTTATGCTTGAGTGTGATGACTCAGATACATGAATACATACTCCGGTTCACAAGTGGCATGTATTAACTGTGATGTCAGTTGAATGTTATGCTTGCGTGTGATGACTCAGATACATGAATACATACTCCGGTTCACAAGTGGCATGTATTAACTGTCATGTCAGTTGAATGTTATGCTTGCGTGTGATGACTCAGATACATGAATACATACTCCGGTTCACAAGTGGCATGTATTAACTGTCATGTCAGTTGAATGTTATGCTTGCGTGTGATGACTCAGATACATGAATACATACTCCGGTTCACAAGTGGCATGTATTAACTGTCATGTCAGTTGAATGTTATGCTTGCGTGTGATGACTCAGATACATGAATACATACCCCGGTTCACAAGTGGCATGTATTAACTGTCATGTCAGTTGAATGTTATGCTTGCGTGTGATGACTCAGATACATGAATCCTTTACCAGGATCAACCCTTAAATCTCAGTATCTAAATTCAAATACAACCAGATATGCTGGATATTATGCAACTTACTTTCAAATTATATTCAAAATATTTAACATGGAATTTTTACATCATATCGCCAGTATATATAGCTTGTCATAAATAATATGTATGGATAAGACTGGTGATCGCTTGCCAATGAATCGTCGTGATAATTTATGTATAGTTCACATTTTCCTGCTAATTCATCTATCAGCACATAAGTTAACCTGCCATCTGCCTTTGATGTCTCTTTTGGTGTGTTTGTTTAAGGCCTCAACCACAAAGCCCCTGCCAATATCTCGGAAGTACGACTTGTCAATGGAAATGGAAGTCAAATAGCTGGTGATGTGCAGGTCAAGATTGCTGATCTTTGGGGCTACCTGCGTGGCCCTATCATTTCCAGGCTGGCGGCGAAAGTAGTATGCCGGATGTTGGGATTGAAGTATGACAATCTCATTTACTAATGTATCGATAACATGACTTCATTTAGACTTTAAGCATGGTGAATGATCATCTGTACATGATACATATACGCTAAATACGACTTGAAATCATACATGAATGGCATTTTAAAGGATCTTACCACAACCGATGCCGATTATGATAAGTATAATACAGATAGCGTAAACTCATAAGCCTGGTAATGTTACTTTATACAGACGATTTCAGCCACTGTTGACATCAAATAAAGGTAAACTCAAATCAACTCTTTCGAAAATCCATGGAGGTCAATCTATAACATCACTTTCAGACACAAATATGCACAATAGCTCATCCCAGCGTACCTCTGGCATCTCATTAACAGGTTTAGTTTATAAAAATCAATGAGAATAGTCATAACCTGAAAAATTATTATTATTATTATTATTATTATTATTATTATTATTATTATTATTATTATTATTAAATATTATTATTATTATTATTATTATTATTATTATTATTATTATTATTATTATTATTATTATTATTAGTCCAACTTTTGCAAGATATTTGGTTCAAACGAATCCACCAACCGTAACAGGGCCAGTCTCTATGGCTAACCTGCATTGCGGTGGCTCTGAACCTTGGCTGATAGACTGCATAAATTATGACATATCTGATCACACATGTCAACACGCTGCTAGGATCATTTGTGGTAAGTCATGCCAATGCTAGTTAACCATTTAGTGACTAAACTTGGTCAAGAAAAAAAAAATTTCTTATCGAATACCCAGATGTAGCTCAAGAGAATACTATTTTGAAAAGTTATCACTTGAATGACTGGCTCGGTTATTGAGCCATTCGTTTCAGTGAGAAATTTTCAAAAATAGTATTCGATTGTTCTGAAATGGACTCCTCAAGACCGCTGCAGAGGCCGGTTTAGCCATGAATGTGTTAATCCTGTATCCATTGGGGCTGCAGCATCTTAATTTCCTGACAGCTATGCAAGAAAGTTTCCAGTTAAACAAATTTCAAAACACTCCACAGAATATTCCTTACATCAGAAAGAGTTTGTCGTTTCTCGTCTGTGAGGTTGAAGTCTGGTTAGTACTGCTGACTGAATGTGGCCAGTGTTCCTCATCGCATCTAAATTGTGCAGGACCCAGAGACACCACACCTTGAAAACCGAGGGTCCCCAGCTGAAATCTGGGTGTCCCAAAATGAAATATTGTGTTCCCAAGCAGTATTTCTCATCCATGCTAAAAATTAGAGGGTACCATGGTCCCACCTCTTTGCTTTATGGTCCTCCCATGCTAGATTCTGGCGGTATCTTTGTGCAAAAACCTATAACACCACTTAGTATTACAAAGTCATACACAATTTTCAAAGCGGTCCCTTTGCCACTATTTGTTGGGGTCCCAACTGTTGAATGCCGCTGCGTCTGTGCTGGCCTCTAACAATAATGAACAAGGTAGATGGCCTTCGACCAAGGCAGCAGCCTCCTTCTCGATGGTAATGTAGAATACTTATGATGTCTACTGGTCCTGTCCTAAATTATCTATCTGACTATCTTGTTCCAAGTAAGAAGAGTGTTGCTCTCCTTTGACGACAACTATTCACGAATAACTTAACGATTTGACTGTGGCTAACCACTTTTAATTAACATATCTTACAAGGAAGAATTTCAGGGGGAAATCGCTAACAGACAAGACTTTGTATACAAAATGACTGTCATATTACTAATTCCATATTCAAAATGCCTATTCCATAGCGACCTAGTTTTATGAGTCATACAGCTGGGATGAAGATGTCAAAATCATAACCCTCCCTCAAAAGCATCGGTTTTTCGTTTAGATTATTAACCAATCGACTGACAAGGTCAATCCTACTTTTTCAGTGGGTCATAAAGCTACTTCCGCCGCTTCCTGGTTGGTTACCGTATTACCGCCAGATCCTGCTATCTGATTGATCACTAACGCAATCCACTTCAATCCGATTTTTGTCCAAAAATTCTCCCATAATAAACATATGGAGTTTTATAAGTACAGGGCCCACGGGAGCCACGTGATCTGATTGCTCTAGAAGATTCTATATGATGCTACATCTGATCTGCAGATGATTAACTTTTAACTTCCCAAGGCAGCGGCATCTTGATTTAGGGAATTGCTAGGAAACCAGCTGTCGGAACCAGTAGTAGATATATAGGGCTGTCAGAACAGATGGTGGTGGGAGCTGCGGATCGCCAATCGGCGGTTACGGGAGGGAGATGGGCTGTCAGAACAGAGACGTGATAACAATGCGGCAGCTCGTCCGAATACCCATTTAGAGACACATCCTCAGTGGTATACCGATCACCTGTGATCAACCACACATTACATGGTCCAAACGCCCATTTAGAGACACACATTCTACATGGTATACCGATCACACATTACAGGTCTAATCATCCAGATAGGAATCTGATCAACATGAGTCACCCTGAAGAACTATTGACTTACAGCCACCCCCTAGAATTATGGAGTTACATGCATGGTGTAGGCTGTGTGGCATGGCGGGAAAAGGTGGCAAGATCATTACATGACCTGGGCGACTATGCAAATAGATCGCTTGAGTCCTGGAGTGCTTCTCCTAACATAATAAGCAGAGCTCTTGAGCAGCCTGTGGCAACGTATCCTATGCTCTCCAGAGCGAGGCTGCACAGACAAACACATGGTTACAACCAGTGTCACATCGGCATGAGGGGATTACCCTTCCAGCTACCTTGCCAAATCTCACTTGGCAGAACGGTAAAGTGCCTACAATCTGCACCATGACATACTCTGGCATGTTCACAGGTGACACAGAGGACCTGGTGCCGCCTCAACTGCAAACAAGCACGTCCAGACCTTTCTACACCATAGAAGTGGCAGGCAGACACAATTTCCTCACGTGGGTGAAATCGGTTATAGATTTTTTTCCGCAGATGGTCGCGGAATGGATTGTACTGAGGCTTGTCTCGGAAGTGGGCCCACTTGGCATCTAATATCATGGCTATCTGTGAGGCAGCCACCACAGGTATGAGCAGTAGTATAACCAGCATCCTATACATGGATGGGTAAACCGAACAACGTGAACCCCTTGAGAAATATCTGTATCAGATCGAGCCCTGTGCAGGCCTCGATGCTAATCTTCATCCCATCTGGGGCAGGTCTTAGCTGCTTCACTTAACCACCAGCTAGAAGCCGCAGCTCTAGCACAATGGGTGTTGTTTGCGGACTTGTGAGCCCGACACGCTCCAGCAGCTTCACTGAGCCCTTCGCCTTCGAGGAGTGCAACACACCCTCTATCCGCAGGATGCCATCCTGAATATTGATGGCTTCCTATGGTCAATCAATTGGGCGACGCAGCTGGAGCTTTCCTCCAGTGACCCCAACCCTATGACCAACTGGAACTAGGGTTGTGCCCTGTCCTATATAGTCAGGGAAGATGCCCCCTTGGTATAAAGCTTCCGGACTGTGCCAACCTTCTTCACAACTGTGGAGAGTGGGGTGATATCCATGTCAATAACCGCTGGAGGTCTATAGAGTGGCACCCAAGCTCGTCAATTACCACCAGGTCCAGCGCGGTATCAAATGGCGTTCCTTTAAAAGACTACTTGCAGCTGTTTCACCAGGGTCAACACCACACCATCATGTGACATCGATGGGGCATGTCGGCTCTAAGACATGAAAGCTGAGGTCAGCGTCCAAGGTGTTGACATCCTCAACCTTGTCTAGTGACTGTTCTATCAAGGGGTGGAGGATGAACTTCTTCTTCGGGAAGTCATAGCGGAACACTATTTTATCCCCATCCCTCTCTCGACCCAGACGTTCCTTCGAGACATCCTTTAGGTCAGTGAGCAGCTTTACACCATCTCCACCAACTGGATGGAGGGAGAATGTCTTGGCGTCTGCTCCATATTGGAGGACAAACAACTTGCTATCGCTTTCCTTAACCTTGGCAGTATCAACGTTGCACACGTCCATGAGATCAGCTAGACTGGTCGAGTAAGTAAATATGGGCTCCATTGTTTATATCCATATAGGGGTTTAAATGGAGTGTATAACCATGCTGATTGTCCGATTGCTACTCCAAAACGGGGAGGATGTCATCAGACCATCTCTAGTCTGTAGACGTGCGTTTCATTATCGCATAGAATGGGTTCTCTTCAAGGTAGCTCAGCATTCCACCACATATGTACATGCCGATGTGTTACATCCACCACCGGGCAGTACCTACCACAGCTCACTGAGTGAAGTAGGGTTAGACGTGATAGAATATCTGCCAGGAGCCACCAGCAAACTGTGGAAAGCGATCAGCCCAACATGTTCACCCACGTAAATCACCTGTTTGACAGCTCCACCATTAGACTATATGCCCGCATGGATGGGCTGTCGGATGCCCAATTAGAGTTTACGCTGCTACTACTTATTGACGTATCATCATGATATCATATCAGACCTATAGGGCATTCGCCGAGATGTGGAAAAAAGCAATAGAGGAGCAGGCACAGACCTTCTCCGGGATGGTAGATATAGCGGTACAGGAAATATGTTGTCGACAAGAAGGCAAGTGACTGCAGCGGGTGAGCTGGTATGAACAGAAAGCCAGAGAGGCAAGGAGACGAAGGCACTACAACTCTGCCCAAGAATGGGAGAGCTTCATCCGGTAGGAGGAGGGAATTGTAGGGCAGATTTGTATTATTACTTGGATGGTGAGTGTGATGAGTCTGTAGAAGTCTCGCAGTGGGAAGAGGAGAGGGTGCGGGAGTATAAATGCAAGAAAGTCTGCCAACGGTGGGCGTACTACCAGGTGAGCAAGGTGAAGTTCCAGATGTCATGGCTGCACAAGCTACTTGCCCCTGACATTATGCTGGATGTGGGGTGTCTGAGGGAGGTATGTTTCCACACCAAGAAGCTCGTTCGGTTCACCAAGATGAATCCCACAATGACTCATCAAGAGATCCTACAGGTGATGGCGCGAGTTTAAGACCTAGGTATACCATGACGAAATGGAAGTGGCGAAAGCAGCCTGAACTATATCCCACCTTAACACCTGAGGATGGTGGTAAAGTACACAGCTGGCGACTCCAGCAGATTGACACCAAGACATAATCTTGTTCATGAGACAGAAAAGTACAGCAGAACATGCAGGCGATATAAAACAGTCTACAACAGTCTAGCATGCACAACTACAGCTGTGGGTGTGATTGGAGCCAGTGCTGGTGTTGCCACTGTTGCTATACCGCTGGGTGGAGTGACCCTTGCCGCTACCGTCCTGGCCACCAGCTTAGCGGTTGGACAGCGTCAGACCACCAGGAAGCTGGAAAAGCATGCTAAGTATGTAACACTGGCACAGAGCAGCCTACGGGCTATCGACGAGTCTGTCAGCAAAGCTCTCGAGGATAGGCAGGTCAATGATGAAGAGTACCACCATATATTGAAGCTCCAAACCATGTACTGCACAGAAAAACCCAAAGTGCGCCAGCAATACCTCAAAGGCTCCAGCGGGCGGGTGCCGCATCGAAGATCTCTGCGGTGCCAAATAGTATGTTGCGTCTGCAGCTGCAACAGCGGCTTTAAGATAACTACTATAGATGGCCTTCCCGACGAACCTCACGACAATTGACCAGAGCCAATCACCCCTCCTGGATACACTCTGGACCCGCTCGAGAGCTGGACTACGTGGTCTTCAGGATGACATACCCGGCCTAACGCCTATCTCGATCATAGGCAATGGGTGGTCCGGCATCAGCTTCTCCATCAATCCACGATCACTGACCAGCCTTGCAATCACCATCAAGGATGCAAAGAAAGCTCATACTTGGATGGCAGGCCCGAATCTCTCGTTCTGGAACCAACAGCTGAACTTTGCCATGTGGTGTGCCACAGCAGGATGTGGCATCGGCACGGGTTTGCTGCACTCCTATTCTGGTACCCCGGAAGCTGTGCTCATTGCCAGCTGTCTCAGATTCCATGTGTACTACACGGTGAGACGAATCCTCCATGAGCTGGGCGCAAGTCTGCCTGATACGAATGATTTCAACCCACAGCTCAACAGCTACAGCCTCTCAGCAGCCAGTAGACTCAAGTGAGAGTTCAACGCCCACTCAGACTATCGGTGGCATGGTGGTGACAAGAAGGGCTGAGACCACTCGGGCTTCCCCTATCAGACACCACAGGAAATCGGCCGTCGGAAGACAACGACATTCTCATTCCATCCAGAGTCAGAACCCAGAGCGAGGGTGCAGAATATGCACATCACTAGAATCACTCGGGACCACCCAGATTCCTGGAAGTACTTTGTCCCACACACAACCTCAGGGCTTACACCAGCGGGGATCGTTTGAATCAACCAGTCATTAGAAGCATTGTGCTACTTCCTCCTGACAGCTCAGACCCAGCTGCGCCACTCTATAGATGGGGAGAGCGGCAAAGAGGTGCAGGCTATGTTCAGCACGTCCGGTCGAGGATATGATCATCATTCAGACCCTAGAAGTCTCATTGCCAAGGTCCAGCGGGCATTACAGAAGGCCTGCCACCAGTTGGACTTTGCCATATCTCCACACCTGCAGCTTATTCCGAGCAACCTGATCCTGAATATCGAGGACCTGGTGGTCAGGGGTAATAACAACATGATAGTCGAGAGAAATTCCCCCGGTGTCCACTTTGGGTTTAACACTGACATCAACGCAACTGTGCATGTCGTCCCGACCCACATGACACCTAGGTCCCCGTGATCTCCAATGAGGGCCAGTGTTACCGTCGTTCCGACTGTTGTTCCGACACCCAGAGTGCTGGATGACAAACGGCGACCCGTGCTGACACCCACCACCCCGCCAGGCAGTGCTAGCAGGATGATAGCCCTACGAGTTGTGTCAGATCTGGATATTGCTGTGCTCGTCACCAGTCTTCTCCACCGCTAGTAGATCCAGCTCTTCGTGCAATAGATCATCCTGACTCTCTGGTGCGGGAGTCATGGCAAATGAGATTACCTGAACTAGCTTGGCCTTCCCGACAGCCCCCAAACATGCTGTCAGCATATACACCCAAGGAGTGTATGATTCGGTGGTTAAGCCTTTTTCCAGCTTGTAGTAGCGCAGAGCCTTATTCAACTCAGAGTTGGGGGATGCCATGGATGTCTGCAACTGCTGGAAAATGTCTGACAGATACTCCCGATCATTGTACAATCCCTGTGTAGGCAGGAGCTGCTCTATGACACTGCCGCCCATAATGAGGTATTCGATGAAGCAGATCTGCCCCTTACCAAATCCTAGGTAGAGCTTCACGGCTGTCAGCTCCTCTGGTGACTTCTTCTTGTAGCCCTTCAATTCGGTGGAGAAGACGTCATGGTACTTAGTGCATAGGTCCATGGTTTAAACCACTATGTATAGCACAGAACTGCATGGATATTCCTTGCTGCGTAGCGTTCTCAAGGTAGAATGTACACGTTTACACGCATTGTATACTCAGGGCGTAAACAATGACATCAACGGTACAGATTGAAAAGCAACTCCCGGAGAGCCAGGCGAGTCTCCAGAATGTAGAGAAGCTGCTCAAAAGCAAGACCAAGCAGTTACTGACACAGGCTAATCACCTGGCCATTCATGTCGCCAGTAACATAGACGCGAATGTGGCCATGGTAAAGATGGTGGGTGGTAATGAGGTTATTCCTGCTGCTGGAGCCGCTCTCCTCACCACAGTGGCGAGTACGGTTGTCGACCACTGTCTAGGAATAACACATTCCATCCCAAAGATCGCCATCGGTGGTGTTTCCTATACTGCTGCCGCCAAGATTATGGGCGAACGCACTCCTCTAATTGAAGCTGCGGTTCTATGGCTAGCGACGAGTGCTATGGCCGAGATCATCGTGGCCGATATCTAGCTTTACGACGGGTATATATAATGGAAGCCTGGCAGGTCCATGACACAACCGTAGCCTATGAGGCATGGCGGGCTATGCCAGAGTCAGTAGCGCATAGTCGATCACACGGACTGAGGATTTTCAAAGCCCAGAAATGGTGGTTAGTCCACAAGGCATGTCCCTGCAGGGAAGGCCAGTACCCTGAGCACTGCTACCTATTTCCTTAGTCCACCGCATGGTCCTCCTTTGCCCATCTGTTTCACTGGGGATATGACCCAGTTTAAGCCGCTATGTATACCCAACAATGTCTCTATCACATACAGACCTAGAAAGCAAGGAGATTGGGAAGTTGGCCCACTTAGGTGAGGCACGCCTCAGCTCAGAAGACACTGTTGCCCCCATCTCCTTCATGGACTTCGATGAGAATGGTAAACCACAGGAAATCTGCGGTACTGTACAGGTCAGAGACCTCATCACAGATGTACAATCTATAAGAGCCTCGGCCCTTAACAGTGCCATCGCTGCATACAAAGGCATGACACTCGAGGATGTGCTAATTGTCAAAGGTGCCCTTGGGATGAGTGATGAAGGAGCCATCAAGCTGTTGGCTGAATCACAGGCACATGAGCTCGTTCAGAACCTGTTCAAGAGCTGAAGCTCCTTCTGACTGGATGGAAATAATATAAAGATTGGTAGGATCATGGTCAGCGATGTTAGTGTCGATGGTGAAAAAGGGGCTGCCTCTAAACTTCAACTCCCGGAGGTGAAGAAGTTAGGGTCCTTTGGCCTGCTGTTTAAGACCTCTTAAATAGACATGACCTCACGTGCTTGCCTCATATGCATACTCGATGTTCTGGACACTGCTATTGACAAAGGCCCTCTGCATTACCTTCTTAACTGTTGTTGTGATTTCATGCTCTACACCTCCATCACATCATTTGTCTCAGCCGGCGGTACAACGATGCCGACCCTGCAGGCAATAGAGCTCATACAGGAAGTGCTTCCATTTAAACCCCCAGATATAGACGAGGCTACAGCCAAACAGGTGCTGGCCATGCTTCATTTACACGTGCAACATGTCAGTACCATACAGCAGTAGACCAGCCAATGCTGCGCAAGTGGTATTGATCATTGCCCCTTTGGGACACGGAAAAAACATCTTGTTGCATGCCTTGCTGGCAGAACATCTGCTTGAGTGCTACATACTCCTGGTGTCTGACTCCGCCACTGTCAACAACAACGACCAGTGGTATAAGGGCCCAATAGCCAAAACGCGGAACCTACAGGCACTAATGGAGAATCTGCTAGCAGCTCTACTGACAGACCCACTTGTTCTAGTCATCGATGACCCTGCAATGGACCAGAGGATGGCCATCTACCTCAGCGACATCACAAAGCACATCCATCACACCAAGATCACTGTCTTCATCCCCTTTCAGAAGTACACCCGTGAGATCTCACCAGATATCTGCCACAATGCTTGGTTACCGTACTTCAGCACAAAGTGTTGGCATGCCCTGCTGGAGACCATATAACAGAGCCTGACCCTCAATGAGACCAAACAGGACTTTGTCGCGGGAGTACAGAGGGTGGGTCAACGGTACCAATTCAGCCTTGGCAACAAGGAGATAGGTGAGCTGTCCCGCTTCAAGACTTCTCTGGAGAAAGCAGAAAACTTCAGCTACAAGCTGGATCCTGCCAGGAAGCTAAAGCAAAAGTGTTATCCCAGGACGCTGAGCCGCGACAGTAGTAGCGGTGGGACACTTTTTCAGGGTCGAGGAATTCGTCAGAAGCTTGAGAAACTTCATGAGCTTCTTGAGGAACTTCATCAGAAGCTTGAGGAACTTCGTCAGAAGCTTGAGGAACTTCATCAGAAGCTTGAGGAACCTCGCCAGCTTGAAACCGTATCCACTGAGGATCAGATGCTACGACTCTATTCTTCTGAAATTTCTCGGGGAAGACCCACTTCAGCCGTGCCCTCTTAGCATTTGCCTTGAGGAAAGTTTTGATGAGGTAATCCTGGTAGTTCTCGGGGAACTTTAGAAATGCCTCCAGATTACTCCCCAGCTGCTCGCATCCTCTTTAATTGAAGATGTGATCAATGGCCTCCTTTCGACCCTCCTGAGTACCAGTGGCATGCCCAACCTCATGGCCCTTAGTCACAGCTGTACTGATAGCCTTTCAGAAGTAATCTGTGGCTCCAATCTGTAGATCATCCGGCACCCGGTGTTCATCATGTGTGGATATCGAATACGCCAGCCCACTTCCCTATTGTTAGATCTTTGGGGTCAACCCTAGCCTTTTGAAGAGCAAGAATGACGGGACTCTTGGTTGATTTGAAGGGTGGGCTGTGTGACTTGCCCTGGGCACTGTCAAACTTCTGGTACAGCATCCGAGTCAATAATTCCTTCGTACTACGGGCCGGTGTGGTCTCCTCTATGGCAATCAGTATCATCACATCAGACGGAGGTGCGGCCTTGGCTCACTCGTGAATAATGTTGGTGTCACAAAGTAGTCGTCAGACCCTGCCAATCGGCAGTTGTACTGGTTTCTTCTTGGAGGGTGATACAGGTTTCTTCTGCTGACGAAGACGAGCTCATGAAGTAGTACTTTATACATCGCCATTTATAAACATCAAACATGCAGCAGTATGTACAGCATCCAGATGGGGCAGTTGAACCTGCGGCCTCGCACCACACTCGATCCTCGGAAGGACTGTCTGACAATCATTCAACCCAGTATCCATGATTCGAACCCTCCATCCACAGCGAGAAAGTTCATTGACTTCGGCCTCTCGGGACAGATCCATGAGATTAGGAGCATGACGTTCAAGTTCAAGCTCAAGGGCACAGGGGCAAAGAAGGTAGAGCTCCCGCAGATGGCGAGTAGGTGGGAGATTATGCAGAGCAACAACACCCTGGACACCACCTATGTGAACGAGGAGTACCGGGTCCTGGCTCCACTGGCCCATGGACCTTTGTATTACGCGAAGGGGAAATGGTACTCTCCCGTCAGATGTAATGAAGGCGTTACAGAATTCGACTTACAACCAGACATAGAAACACTTGTTGCGGTGCCACGCTTCTCCCTCCTCGAGAACACACATGTGAACCCAGCCTTGATGCAGGACAAGCTGTTCCTCTGTGTGTACACCGAACATATTACGGATGTAACGATGACCTCTCCACAACTTCAGGTTTGTCATGATGAGAACGACCAAGAACTAGAACATGTGGGTTCTAGACAACGAATCCTACATGTAGAGCGAGAGCACCAACAGGTTCAGGCCACGGCTAACCAGCTTCTAGAGTTGACATTGCAACGAGGTGCCTCGGATTGCGTAGCTGTAGCAGTCTTGGTTCAGAAGGGAGGGGTGGTCCAGGAGGTGGGGGAACCAGACGACTTCGAACTTGTCATAGTTGGGACCAACGTACTCGGTGAGGTGCGCAATCTGGTCGATTGCTGTCTCCATCAACAGAAAATGAAGTCTTATGCCCTACTCTGCCTGACCAGTGGCCACGAGGATCTCGAGTCAGCATTCGAAGGTCAGTGCCACCTCAGAAGGGCCATCCTGCCTAACCATGGCAACCAGCTCAGCTTTCATGTTGGGAACCTGCAAGGAGTGCGAGTGGGCACTCGCTCAGTCGGAGTAATGGTGCTGTACTTTGGATATAGCAAGGTTTGTTTCTCGCAAAATGGAGGTATTCAGCTTGAAGGCGCGTAGAGCAAAACTCCAGCAGCTGTCCCAGCTACCACCGCTCCTACAACCAGTATGACCTCGGCCGTCTTCTGACCTCCTAATGTCTCATAGTCTAGAGTCGGCTCGGAGAGCTTTACAGCCTCGTAGTACTCATCGAGACTCTCATCAACGTCTTTGATGTTTTGGTTGGCTTGATCCCTTTGTTGCCATCGGCCTGCATTTGGTGCATATGCTCGAGTACCTTGCTGTACTCAACTTCTCCTTAGACAGCTTCTCCATCGCCTGGTTATGGCGTTTTCTCTCTACCTCTGCCGCCTTATGGTCAGCGAACTTGCGACCCCAGTTCGCAAATGCCTGCATTCAAGATTGTGATATATATATATATATATATATATATATATATATATGTATAGGCAGCTCTCGAGCGGGTCCAGAGGACAGACGATGTATGAACCTGAAGCTTTTGAGGAGTATGATGATGTTGACGAGGACTACGATGAGGACGACTATGATGAAAACGAGGACAATGATGAGGACGACTATGATGAAGACAAGGACAATGATGAGGATGCCTATGATGGTGACGCCTATGATGAGGACTATGATGGTGAAGATGAAGAGCCGGAATCTCGCCAACTAATCCACCAAGCCAAAGGGATTTATCATACTTACGTGAAGGGCTCTCTTGGCCCACTAGCGGCAGTTGGGGCTCTGATCACTCTGTTCAAGACGAAGGCTGGTGAGACGGTCCGTAAAATCGCCAACAATGCTCTCCATGGAGTTGAGATCTCTGAGGCAATTCCAGCCATTGCCTCATGGGTAGGGACATTGTTTGGCATTGCTGGTCCATGGCTCCCGTATGTTACAATAGTCCTCACAGTCATCTGGGCAGCCTAACATTTAAGATGTGCTATATAGGATTGCTTCTCTGCATGCTCTCATCAAGACCCTTAACTGGCAAGCCTTTGTCGATAAGCTACCCTTCAATGATGGCCCTAGGGCTGCAGACATTAGACAGCAGTGTTCACAGGTATTCAGAGGTATTCATCGATGGTCGGATGAATGACAGTCGTCTGTTCGTCTGTCTAGAGTTTGCCCAAGCTGTACAGGAGAGGACAGCAGTCGATGTCAGTTATGAAATCCGAGGTCCTGACAGCCTCTCTTGAAGATCTCTATTACCGGCCCGGCAGCTTTTCTCGTGTGGCAGATCTACAGACCTCGTCCACGGCACATTCGGTATGCACACTTCGATGAACCTGTCCCAAACAGAGTCCATCAGGCTGATGTGCTGTTCCTTCTGCATGATCGGGTCTGTTCCAGAGGAACATGCAAGACGTACAAGTACGCCTCACCATCGTCGATGTCGCCAGTAGATACAGGGCGGCAGTACCTCTCACAGATAAGTCCGTGGGTCAGACGGCTGCCTGGTTCCAGAGTATCTATGATGACCCTCAAAATCCCCTCCAGTGGCCAGAATTGCTGCAAATGGATGATGGTAAGGAGTTTAGAGGTGAAACTGCAGCCCTTATGCAGAAAGATGGTGTGGCAATTAGGCAAGGTGAGGTGGAACATCACCGTGCCCAGGCTATCGTCGAGCAGTGGAAGCGGACACTGGCAGAGAGGCTATTTTCACAGCTCGTATGCTTAGGAGATGGCTGTCCCAGCAGGCGGTCATTCCAGGGTATGGGTGAGAGGGTTGCTCGTTGTGATGGAGAGATCCAATCCTGAGGTTACTAGGCTGATAGGACAGAAGCCAGTCAAGGCCATTCAGCGATCCTCTGTGGCCCAACCTCGATGTCAATCATGCTCGGAGGATAGACTTCTATCCGATTACCTGGTTCGGTATTTGTATGTGCCTGGAAAGTTGGAGGGTGGACGTAGGCGGGCGACTGACCCCAACTAGTCAATAGATGTACACAAGATTGACAGGTATGTGGAGACGGCTGGAGAGTAGACATCCTCCACTGATTGTCGGTTGAACATGTCACATGATGCTCATACCAGCAGCTCTGTGATGAAAGCATCCATTGGAGTGATGGCATCCTTGTGACCAGAAGGCATGGTGTGAATACCATTGGGAGCGATCCATCACTGTGTCTGAGGGGTTAAGGCTTGTTTTGGTTTGGTGGAGCACATAGAGGTTGTGACCCTCACTTCGCAGCATGTTCATGCCATGGTGGAAGACCTTTCGCTCGAAGGGGCATTCCTTGTACTGCTCATGGCGAATCTGTCTAACCACAGCCCTGTGCACCCCCCTTTGCCTTCTTGACTTCCTGCTCATCTGACCGCTTGATGGAGTACATCTTCGGGAGCAGGCCAACAAACTTTTTTATTGGCACCCTGGCACACTCATCCTTCATCTTGCCCAGAACCTTCTTGTTAGCAGTACTGTGTACGGGGGGGTTACTGGGTAGCTGCTTGTGTCATAGAGGTAGGTTGCTCCTCGCAGCCATATCAGCATAGACATCTTCAATCTGGATCTCCAGCAGGAAGCTGTCTGTGTCAATGTACATAGCACACAGTTGGCACCATATAGTCACTTCAGTGGGAACATTGTGGAACTAGCTACCAGCTTGTCAAGTGATGCTGGGAGGAACTGGGTCGAGTCGATGAACCGCAGCCGATGGGGGCTGAAGGAGATGTACTTCTCCATATTGTTGAGGATGCAGTTGATCTGTCCCTCTGTTTGGGAGATGGCCTGCAGGATGAGGTGATAATCATACACATGCAGGTTGTCGAACATGACCGGGATGGTGTTGGTCCTAGGGTTGAGGCACAGCTTTAGATTGCACACAGTGTGCTACTCCCCGGTAGAGACCAGTGATGTGGCAGTGATCTCTGACACTGTCCCCACCTAATGGTCTGTCGCACACATGCCAACTGACCGCGGTTTTATGAGCTCGCCAGTCCTCTCCAGTCACATCCATCGACCTAGGGTGGGCGAGTCTGGCCGCTTTCTTCTCTTCCTGTGCCAATCGATCCAGGAAGTGCTTAGCTGCATCTTCTCCATGATACAGCACTGGTGGTTCACTGAGACTGTCACAGCAGAACACAATACATGAGAACTCACAGATCTCATGGTGTTGCGTTTTCTGTGTGCTGCTCTGAGTCGGATTCGCCTCTTGGTTTTTAGGTCTTCAAAGTCGGCATAGATGATGAATGGCACCTTGAGTTACTTATGGTGGTTTGTGAACTGTAGCATCTTCCTGTACTCTGTAGGCATTCTTATGCACATTGGTATGCCACAGCACTCGGGTTTGTGCTTGATGAGGTCTTCGTGAGAATAACAGTGGAGACACCGCTCGCAGAAGTGCTTTCTCCCTTTATACCCACTCTGATCATAGAGCAGACGATTCAGGTCCTTCATCCAGGTATAGTGTTGCTTGCCGCCCTTCTCGATAAGCAGCTGATTTGTCCTTGGAATGATGGATCAGCCTCACTCAGCTGCAGTGGGTAGACACCCTTGTCATGCCCAAATACATTAATAGCCAGGCCATTCTGTCACTCAACATGCTTAAGCTGGTGGAGAGGGGTTGGAGTCTACACCGCTGAAGTCAAGCGTGTCCCAGTGCCCTAAATACTTCGATGTCCGCTGGGGATTACTGTCCGCAGGATCAGTAGCAGCCAAGAGAGACCAGCGAAGACAGTGGTCATCAACTTTGTTCTGAACATTAACCACAGCATGTTTTCGCTTAATCGACAGACAGACAGAAAGACACACAGACTGTTCCCAAAACAAGTTGTCCAGCATGCTCTACTATCTGGCAAAACTGTTTACATTTACTAAGGCCTGTCCAGCGTGCTCTACTATCTGGCAATACTGTTTACATTTACTAAGGCCTGTCCAACATGCTCTGCTATCTGGCAATACTGTTTACATTTACTAAGGCCTATGAAATATATAGCTATAGATTTTTAAGTGCAATTCGACATATAACGAATAATGCATTAGCCGCTTCGACCATATGCATTAACAAAAATGACCTAGATTTAGCTGATGACCTGTTATGCATTATCTATGATATGAAATTGAAATTTATATCCTGTTAGGAAAATCTGTACACATATTATAGACTGCTGTAATATCCTTGTCTGTACACATATTATAGACTGCTGTACTGTTGTCAATAATTTCTAAATGTAGACCATGTCAGAGCTAAATGCGCAATTTACATGCGTTAACATCAGCGTTCTGGTGGCTCAAGCGTTAAAGGCTAGACATTTCGAACAAACCCAGCCATGCATGGGTTCAAACCCTACTCAAAAGACCTCACCTAGATAGTACCCATATTTCGAAATAAACCGTGTACACACTAGCATGCAGGGGTACGATGACTAGAAATCAAGGGCCACCAGATATCCTGCCCCTCCGTCCACCCCCACCCCAAGTGCAGGTTAAAGCACAGCAGACACGCACACATCAGCCGGCTGGAATATCAACATGGTTAAGAAATTGTCCCACAGATAGAAAAACTCCCGATGATATCGGTCAGGATGAGAGAACAGCCAGTCATTGGCTGATATTGTCAGGAGTTCTCCCGGACAAGTGGGTCTGCACGGGAGATTTATGTAACCTGGGTGTGGCCTCCCTCTGTTCTGACAGCCCACCTCCCTCCTGTAGCCGCCGATCCGCGATCATCTGGGTTAGGTAAGTTATAAAGAGCTGCTGCACCGTTATCACGCTTCTGTTCTGACAGCCCACCTCCATCCTGTAGCCACCGATCGGTGATCCGCAGCTCCCACCACCCTCTGTTCTGACAGCCCTATATATCTACTATTGAATCTCTTAGTTCGTGACTTGGACTAACCCGCAATTTACTATAGTCGAATGCAGAAATGTCCTTGAAATTAAAAGTATCTACAAAACAAACGACCTTGTGGTACCTCAATGGTTATACCGATTATTGTATTAGAGGTGTTGATGCAATTATTGCTGTAGATTTATACAGCATCAGTCAGCGGCGTCAATCAGACTCTGCTGGTTGTGTTGCATTGACTCCGCTATGCATTGTTTTGCACATGGCACCAGTCTTATTGATTTCCTTGATTCAGCGTACAAAAAATAAGGCAGACAATCTTTTGGTTGGCCAATGAAAATGCTCCAGTAAGTTCAGAGGGTAACTGGAAAATACGATTTGTGTCAACATTATTAATGAAGTACCCATATCATTATCGGACCCCACCAGGTGGAACAAGCAATATGCACAGCAAATAATTTAAAAATTAAATTGCTAGAATACACTTCTGAAACTAAGTGTTGAGCAACATGATGGCATGATGATTGATTGATTTCTTAATCAAATTCTCATTCATTGCAAAATGTGAATACGGTAAGCATACATAATGTATGTGTTAGTTACAGGTATGATACATGTATCTAATGGCTGAATCTGATCTGTTACTCACGTATGTGACATCATACCCAAATATGTCACATGTAGCTAAGACTGGCATCACAATCATAACTGGCAGATGGTCCGACATGAAGCTAGAATAGTCTGTCAAGCCTACGAATTGTATGTCTTTGTTCAATTTACAACTTACTAAACTCTGTTGAATATTTTGTAACTAATTTGACTGGGCGTTGTTGCTGCCTATGGTTAAATTGGTTTCAAAATAGTTACCAGCCTATGTGTATACCTACCTCGCAAAATAGTCACCAGCTTATGTGTATACTTACCTCGAAATCTGCATTCTGTAAAGTCAGGGTTCCGAGTATACAAAGCGAGCACAACACAGGCAAAGCGTGGGCGAAGCTTAGCTAGAAATGGGCGGGGCACGGCTAGAAATGGATCCCTCTGTTTTAACGTTTTCTTCACCCCTAACAGAGGAAACGCCAGTGATTGGTGGGATACGGCTAGCTGCAGGTACAAGCCAAACTATTGGACGTGTGGAGATACTGATCGGTGGAGTCTGGGGAACTATCTGTAATAATGGAGGCAATTATTTGGGCAATAGCAACAACACAGCTCGGGTCATGTGCCGAATGCTCGGTTTGAGGTAAATTAACTCTTTTCTCCGTGTAACCATCCTCTATCAAAGTTAGTCGTACATTGAAAGATGAATGGTGGATATTTGTAAACTAATTTACCGAAGGATGTGAGTAGGCCTAATTTGAGCTGCATGCTGTAGATAACGGGTGTACATGTACCATCTGTGGAAATGTATGCATATGAAAATAGAAACATAAAGAAATTGAAAGAGAAACTGACGTATTAGTAGTGTCGCAACTAAAATGATAATATTGGAATTATTAACAACAATGTGGTCATCATTATATAGGCTATGTAAATCACAAAATATTCATTATTGTACCATATCCATAATGATGGTCGACTGAAGTGGCAGACCATTTAATCTGATTTTAGATGCAACTCTCAACA
Source organism: Chaetoderma sp. LZ-2023a (assembly GCA_034401795.1). Lineage (NCBI taxonomy): Eukaryota > Metazoa > Mollusca > Caudofoveata > Chaetodermatida > Chaetodermatidae > Chaetoderma > Chaetoderma sp. LZ-2023a. Next base: position 9,197,879 of record CM067360.1, on the reverse strand, counting down.
AGAATAAGAGGGTCTGTTAGTCAATCAGTGGATCTCTAGCCACTTGGTCAACCTTTTTGACAAAAAAACCTATGTCGTGCAACTATAGCGTATCACAATAACTAAGCAATATATAACTTAGTTTTCATTTTATATTTAGCACGCCAACGAACGGTCATTGCCAAAGTGCCAGCCATTACTGCCACTATCAACTGCACCTATTTTTCTGGATAATGTTCGTTGTGTTGGCACGGAAGCTAGCGTGACTGATTGTACGTCGTATGATTATAATTTTCCCCTGCATTGTCTTCATCGTGATGATTTCCAAGTTGATTGTACAGGTATTATCTTGTGTTAATTCTATACATATTCAGTACACATGCACTCCTTTATAAACAAGGTAACTAAAGATATATGTACACATATTTAGAGTGAATATAATCTATTCTACAACTAGAGGCCTGGGCCTGCTCATGCTGAGTGATCAGGCCATTTTGGAAAACCTTACCATTCTAACTATTCTCCCCTGATAACGCAGCTTACTGGGGCGATGCTAGGCTGCTACCGGCATGGTATATGCCCAGCATCAGCCCAGTAAGCTGCATTATCTGGGTCGGATTGCATATCTGACACCATTCAGATCGTTAAGTTGAGCTAGCCTCAAGTTCGTGTATGGCTCAACAAAAATCATCTTTTGAACTAGATTGCTAGGTTGATGATGCGTCATCGCAAACCCCGGCATCGACCACTTTGATGTTTTTGAGTCCCCACAGCCAAATATAAATGTCCTCATCCACTCCCCACTCATTTGTGTAAATCACATACCAAATTTGGTTGAATTCCGTCCATTTTCAGGAGTTATGTTATAATCCGATTTCCACGATAGCACACAATCCCACCCACCCACCCTGTCATTGACAGAATGTTCCTCCTTTAAAGCAGCATCTGAATATATCAAACAAGAGGCACAAGGGGCCTGTATCGCTAACCTGGAACATGTGGAACATAGGCATTTGAACTAGAAAGCTCATCGCCTTTACATAGAACACCAAGGCTTGGCTAGAACCACAACAAGAACAAAGTAGTGTCCTACAGGATATTTTCAATTTTCCATTGCTTTACTATCGGGGTTTTTGGCGGTAAAAATCCAAGATGGCCACCAACCCGTTATTTTTTTACAGTTTCAAGCACAAAATTTGAGCTGTTCAGCAGTTCATTTTCGCGGAAAATAGGTCATCCAAGATGCCAATCAAATTCAATTGAACAAACTTGGTTCAGCTCTTGCCGTAGGTGATATTTCATGTTTTGAATCGATCCCCCAAGTGGTTTCGGAGAACATTTTTAAAGACATTTCTAAAAAATTGGACAAAATCCTAGATGCACGCTGGCCAAATGGGCCGATCAGCTTCCTTTGAACTAACATGGATCTCTATGTCCTAAGGATGCTCCCTGCCAAATATAATTGAAATTGGGTTCTCGAGAAGATATCAACAATTTCCGACTATTTCAGTATGGGTTTGGAGAGAAAAGATCAAAGATGGCCGCCAAACCATTTATCCGATAGTTTCGAAAGTGGAAATTTGAAATCAGGATACCGAAAAACCTATATAAAACCACTTTCGGTTTCAAAATCCATCAAATAAAAAAATCCAACATAGCCACCAAGCACACATTTTGATTGCCATGTTTTTTTGCCATATCAACTTCCCTTGAACAAACTTTAATGACCATTAGTCCCTAATCCTCTCTCAAATTTTGGCCTGATCCATTCAGCGGTTATGGAGAAGTTGTTTTCGGGAAATGTATCAAAGATGGCCACCAAACTATTTGGCCACTCAAGTTCCCTTGAACAAACTTGGTTCAGCTCTTGCGCTAGATGATATTTCATGAGGTTTGAATCGATCCCCCAAGCTGTTTCAGAGAAGCCAATTTTTAGACATTTTTTTAAATTGGGCAAAATCCAAGATGGCCATCAGAAAAGTAAGCTGATTGGGTTCGTTTGAATTAACGTGAATCTCTACGCCCAAAAGGTACTTTCCTGCCAATTATAATTGAAATCTTATTAGTGGCTCTTGAGAAGTTGTTTAAAGCAAAATTTGATGTATGACAGATGGACGACGGACACATGAGGAAAGGTCGCCATGGCATAAGCTCACTTGGCCTTTCACGTGAGGTAACAATGTTGCAGAGTTCAGGATCGAAAATGGCCATTATGGAAATTATTATCCGAAAAACTATTTTCAAGATCGCCGCCCTTGGCTGGCGGATATCTTGGATTTCGGATTCTCATCGATTTAGATGGATTTTTTCTCCAGACCTAATCCAACCACCCTACGAAATAGATATCGTTCGAAAAGCAATCTTCAGAATGGCAGCCGGTGGCTGGTGACCATCTTGGATTTTGTATCATCATCACTTTTGCTTGGTTTCTTCCCCCGACTTTGTCCAACTACCCTATGGAGTTTCAATGAGATCCGATAAACAGACATCATCAGGAAACCAATTTTCAAGATGACCCCCTGTGGCTGGCGGCCATCTTGGATTTCGTATCATCATAAATTTCGACAGGTTTCTTCCACAGCACTAGTCCAACCACCTTATGAAGTTTCAAAGCGATCCAATAAACAGTCACAGTTATCATCCAGAAAACAATTTTCAAGGTGACCGCTGGTGGCTGGCGGCCATCTTGGATTTCGAATCATCGTCCATTTCGATATCTTTCTTCCCCAGACATAGTCCAACCATCCTATGAAGTTTCAAAGCGATCAAATAAACGGTAACAGAGTTATCATCCGGAAACCACTCTGCCACCGCCCATCCATTCACCCACCCATCCGCCCGCCGGTACATCCAGCACATAAAGCCAATATTTTTACGGGGTATAAAAGTAATTAGGTGTACTTATTTCCTCTGATATGAAATAATAGTTTGGCGCTGAGCATATTGGGGTGTTTGGGTAATCCCTTTAATATTTTCATTCATTCAATTATCTGTTCCTTTCTGCCTGCCCTGTAGCTCTATGACAATTTCGAAATAAATCGAATGTGTTTTGGCAGTTAGCTGTGAGGAACTAATGTAGTTATACAGAGCTGGCATGTATCATGGTGGTGATTGTGTTGACAGCGGAAGTGGTGGTGGGGTCTATGTAGATAGACTATTTCGTCACGGTTAGTTAGAAAGTATGGCCAAACCGCTGAACTCTCAACTCTGGTCAGGACACCCAGCCCTAATGCTCCCTCACCCCAAAACACCCACCAAAGTCGGAAATGTACAACCAGTTCGACCCACCTAGAAAAATATTACGCTACGCCACTGTTCCAAAATATAGTTAAATAATAATTATATGTTCAGACTTTATGACATGTTGTTTTGAATGCAGGATAACATGCTTCACATTTATCAGGGTATTATAGAATATAAATATTCCAGCACAGAGGGATATTCCCACCTCTGTCTTTGACCTTCCACATAGAATAATTAGATAATGTGCTTATCTTTCAGCATGAACATCACACTGCAACTGCAATAGATGTCGATAGCAAACGACTATGTACATATATCTGCAAATAAAAAACTATTGATGAATTCAACTTTGTTTGGTTGTTGTTTTTGTTGATCATAAATTTACTAAATCAGGAAAGGAATAACTTCTTAACCCTTTAACCATTGAAATTCCACCGACTCAAATTCAGGGCAAATTACCAGGAAAGTGGTTGAATATTTACAAACTAATTTGACTGGAACATCTCTCACATTGTTTCAGATTTTGAAAAACTGTATAAATAAAACATCAGTCCTGAAAACTCGAGTTTTCCGATTTAGAGGACAGAACAAGGCGATATGTTTCTTTTATAAATCTCTTTTGTGATTTTGAATGCATTTACAAACAATGATATAGAAAGCAGGAAAGCTTTTCGTGAAGGGAAATGGTGAATTTTGCTTTTGAGCTGTCCTGTTCAGCGACAACATTATTCACTAGGTGGACTGGAGCAGATGAGTTTAATACCTGTGTGTCCAAACAATGGCGCTGCTGAGGGAGTTAGGACTGCTAAGACTGGATGTCACTGGTATGTGGTCTTTTAATTTAGCTCCTTGTGAGAGAATCTTTAGAATTTCTTATACTGATGATGTTATTAGCGTGAACTTGTGCTCTCCGAAATAACACACCTACTCATGGATTCTATAGGAGATTTTACATGCACGCTGGAAGCTGTTATAATAGAATTATTGACATGACTTACTTTTGATGTGTTCCAAGTACAAGAATCCCAGTTTTGATCCATATCTGTAAGTTTTGTCTTCTTATTGGTCCTTCAAAGTCTGCTCTTAATTATAGCTCTTTCCTTATCAAAACATAAGATCTTCTGTTATATGCTTCCTGTACATGTGTCAGTAGTCTTCGTGGATGCAGATGGCAGGTTCACTCCAAGCGTTAAGCAGTCATCTTAAATGGAACCGGTATTAGGAATTGTTTTAGTTCTTTCACTGAACACTGTGTGACATTCATGCACAAGTTTGGAAGAGTATTTGCTCCATTGAAGTCAATCCACACGGCGTGCATTCCCATGTCTTGTCTGCAGTTCTATGAGCCTTAGTTTAAGATGTGTCTTTTTACAAGTTGTAAGAAAGCTAAAACCCTTTCTATGTATAGATCAGTAGCTAAGGTGCATATTGCTGCTTAAAGTGAACTTTTTGAGAAATCGTAAAAAATGGTATTGTGAAGGTAGAGTCATAGATACCAGTGATGTCATAATTGTATGATGTCATAAGTATAAGGGGTAACGTCAACGAGTGATGTGGTAGATGTGTACTGTGGAGTGGCCTTTTCAGTGACAGCAGTTGGGGCATGTACTAAGGATGGACAATAGACTCATAAAGAGCTACAAAGCTTGTTTTGTTTATACAGGGATCAATTTCTATTAATACCCGACCAATTTCTCGCTAAGCTCCGCACACTTGTTATGCATGTTGGAATCGATTTGAAACTGAAACTTGAATATACAGGTCAATTTTTTTAACTAAGTAACCGTTCCCACTCATATTAGTTTCAAAGTATTCAACAGAATGTTTATTAAATTGTAAACTTATGTTATATTTTTCCAGTTTCGTGATGACGTTTTGATTGTGATGTCATCTAACTCATGGAGCGATTGATTTTGACATCAGATACTTGAGTGACAGATCGGATCCCTCTGTTATTTATGCAGTCCATTCACTGGAATGTCAGAAATGAGCGCGTGCACACTGAGAGTAGCGCATGCACAATACATGGGTTTGGATAAAATAATTTGCAATTGAAATAGGCAGTGTAAAAACCATACACACATATAAACACGTCACTTACTGCCAGGGCCTGATTATCAATTATAACTGTAGGCAGTAAGTCCAGAGATTGTTTTAGATCCTTATAACACTTTGGAAATATGCATTTTTCAGTTGTATGAAGAATTATTGCCAGCGTATCTCGCTCTGCTGCTATACACAATTTTTCCGCAAACAGGACAATAGATATAAATTAAAGTCATGTAAGTTAATTTGAATATTTGAGTTTGAAATTTAAATATGGTGTCTTATTTAATACGAAGTATTGCTTTTCAAATCTAACAACAGCATATACATGTACGTATAGATTCTGATAATTTATTGCTACAGCATAATTTTATGCTCCTGAGCCTATATACTCCACAGATTATTTAATTGCCCGACTGCTGCAGGCCACTGGACAATAATTGCATGAACTGTTAATTAGATTTAACTCTGAAGCTGCTGTATATTTTGAAAACAATTTGACTGAATGTTGTTGGTGGCTTAGTCACCAACAACTTTCAGTCAAATTGTTTTCAAAATATACAGCTACTCCAGAGTTAAACACCATGGCAAATGTATTCAGCAGGCAGAGGGTTACGGTAATTTTAACATATTTTTTTCAAAATCACTCAAAATAATAGAAAATATTCTGGCTGGTTATTTTATTATTGGTTCTAATAAAGAATTAACCGTTGACACATTATTTAACCTCTGACACATTCCCAGAAACTAGATCGGACTGACAATACACATTCGTGAAGTAACAGTCATCTTTTTAGAGAATATACATGTTTCTAAATACTTGGCCGAAAGGAAAATAGGATTTAATACAGTTTCGTGCTATGTTAAAATATTTTTTAAGAAACATACCGGTATTCCAATCAAGCCAGGCATATAATTTTATGTCACAACTTACAAAATTAGTGAGTCTAGCTTGTCAGTCTGTCTGTCAAATCTTTTTACATTTCTGACAAAGCCGCATATGTCGCAACTGACATACATTGCATCGCACTTGGTTTACATTATCATCCCACATGATTATTAATTTTTATATAATTATGATTTCCAACTATCAAGTCATGTCTGGGCTCAGTTACATTGGACTATGGCAATTACAGTTACATTTGTTGGTCAATCTAACATCTAACTTGTTACATGTCAGTTACTCTGCACAATGTAAATAAAGCTACATTGCAGTTATATTACTTACTTTGTCTGATAATTATTATGAAAAACTACAAGAACATGAATGTTATCATAAATACTTTATGTAACGGTAGTCAACCAATTTTTGGCAAGCAATAGAAACAAAATATCACGATAAGCTCTAGCAAAACTCAATTTATCCCATGCTGATTTGAAGCTCAATAGAAAATCTGCTTAAAATATATATTATAACAAGGGTCATGTTTGGTTCGCTAACCATAGTTAGTTTGCTGGTTTCCTGAACATGTGCAGTTGCTATGCCCAAGCGAATGCTGTCTAGTCAACTATAGTTCATTGGTACCCGCTTTCCCATTGAATTACTATGGCACAAATTTTGGAGCCGGGTACCAGTTTTGATTAACTCTTTCTGTCATCTGTTTTGATGGCCTATGAAAATGGGTTATTTTTGTCCACTAAGACATCAACAAGCGCTCATGAGATAATGTAGGAAAGGAAATTGGCCTGGGGAACATTGACATATTGACATACAATAGGAAAGAATAATGTCATCAAATCTAAGTTATCTGTGAAATAGTTACACGTTTATATGCATTTATTCGTGGCAAGCTTAAACAAGGGGTGCGTGCCATTTGAAATTTAGGCAAATTCCGTATGAACCATTTGGAACCGAGCTCGGACCTGTGCTCGGTTGACTATAGTTGACCAGCTAGTTAACAATTTGAAGTTCTGTTGGTGTCTAGTTAACTATAGTTAGCGATCCAAACTTGGTCAAGCAAATTCTTAGAATAAAAGAGATATATAATGTCAAGCCAGCTTAATGTAATGGTCTTGTAGACTATTCCTGAAAATTTACCACTTTAGTGACTCTCTGTAACAGAGCAAATCCTTCCAATGGTAAATTTTCAAAAATACTCTCCTGGCATGCAAATGGACATTCAATATGGGAATATTTAGATTATTTTGATCAATTTGACCATTAACCGGTGAATTTCCCATATCTCATCTCAGGTAAACTGTTGAATATTTTGAAATTAACTTGACTGGAAACAGTTGCAGCCTTATAGAATAAGATGAAAGGGGTACTGGTCAAGAAAACAACCTTATTGTAGGACAAGAAATTATTTTTTGAAAACTTACCACCGTAATGATTGTCTCAATAATCAAGTCTGTACCTTGCTAAAATAAATATCACTGATACTTGAGAAGCCAGTTGTTGCAGATATCATCGACATCTTCCAGTAAAATTTGTTTTAAAATATTCAACAGATTACTTGTTTGATTACATTGAAATTGAGATGTTGGAGTGGCATATGTATAAGAACTCTACAAATAAGAAAACAAATAATAAATTTACCAGAAAAGTTTAAAATTAACTTCCAAGTAACTGAAATTTCAATAACTTTTGCAATGTAACTGGTAACTGGTTACATATTAGTTGCTGTAACTGAAGAAATTCTCCAGCTTTAAGTTACTTCAGTTACATGAAAAATGTAATGAATTTACAGTTACAGTTAATCTAGCACTGCCTCATATTAATCTGCAAGTCTATATCCCATCCAATATCAATACGTATCAAATCTCATTTCAATACTTGGATAAATACAATCATTTATAATCATTAACAAAATAAATAAAATCAACATATTAAATTCTTAACAAATACTATTAGTTACACCAGCGTTTTGGCGGGGGTACAGGCTGTTACCACCCGTGCAAATGTTGTATTTCCCGAGCGTAGTGAAGGAAATACACTTTATATTTCCCGAGCGTAGCGAGTGAAATATATTTGTTTGCGCGTGTGGTAACAGCCTGTACCCCCGCCAAAATACTGATGTAACAAATTTATTACCCCCTCAAACGTCAGCGAGAGATTAAGAAATAGAGAGGGTGATAGAGAGAGAATTTGATCTTAACTTCAATATTGTCTTTATGACATCATTTTCAGACTGCATCAACACTTATGACATGACACTCGTCATTGGGTATTATTATGTAATAATTAATATGCACATTAAGACTAGAACACGATGTTCGCATAGGGGATACTGTGTAGTATTGCCCTCACATGAGGGAAATACCAGACCATACATCACTGATTGTAAGCAATCAAATAACAGCATATGGTCATGTGACATTACTGAGGGGTAATAAATGATTTTAAACAAGCATTTTCAGATTGCAAGGGTCTTATGGATTCCTGGGCTAATATTTGCAATATTTCATAAACCAAGACGGGACAGACATAACTCCATTAAAAACTGACGAGAACACCTGATCTCGAGCTCTGTCTGTAACTCCTCGTAATAAAGAAATGTACCAATATAATGAGTTGAATATGCTGAAGGAGAGCGAAGTCAAGAAAACAAGCAGACGGATGGCTAGATAGGCTGACTGATGGGCGGACAGATGGAGAGCAAACATAATTCCCTCTCCCCCCACCCCCAACCACCCTCCCCCCCCAACTCCCCACTGGTTTTATCGGTAGGTGACTAATAAAGCAATGTACCATTTCTCAGTTGAATGTGTTCAAGGAGAATGGAAAAAATATCCTGAAAGCTCATATTTTTCGTATTTCATGTCGAATGGGGGGGGGGGGTGTGTGACTCCATAAAAAATTGACAAAAACACCTGAAACTTGAACTTGATCTGTATCTCACAATAAAGCAATATACAATTTTCAGTTGAATATCTTGAAGGACTACAAAGTAGTGAGGAAAACTGAAATGTTTTGTATTTCATAAATCGAAAGGGGGGGGGGGGAGAAATTAACTGCATAAAAAATTTATGACAATATCTGAAATGTGATCTTGTTCTGTCCCTCCTAAGACTAAAGCAATACTAAAGCACTGTACCAATTTCAGTTGAATAGTGGGAAGAAATGCGAAATAGTGTGGACGAATGATATTCCCTACGTCAAAACTACATCAAACATTGACAAAAATGCCTGAAACTTGAACTAAGAGCTGTAACTGGCTATATTATAGGCAAGGTACCAATTTATAGTTGAATAACTTGAAGGAGTGCAAAATAATGTGTGGAAAACTGATAATCATCATTTTTTTTACTTAGTCGAAAGGGTGGGGGAGGGGGGGGGGGGGGTTAGTTGCTAATTCCATTAAAAATTTACAGAAACACCTGAAACTCGACTTTACATGTAATAGCACATAACAACTAAATGTACCCAGTTTCAGTTGAATATGTTGAAGGAGAATGAACAAGTCTGGAATTAAGCTGATATTTTTTATATTTCATAAGTCAAAATGGGAGGAGTGTAATACCATCAAGAATTGATTTGTACTTCTCTATAATAAAGCAAGGTACTAATTTTCAGTTGAATCCCCTGAAGGAGCAAAATAAAGGGCGGAAACCTGATATTTGTCATATTTCCTAAGTCGAAGGGGGGGACCTAACTCCATCAAAATTGATTGAAATGCCTGAAATTTTACCTCAGGGTTTGTACACTTTTCTGTTTGAAATTTCATGACTTTTCCAGACCAAAAATTAACAAATTCCATGACTTCCAATAATTAATATCTAGTAGAGTTGTGTTTATGATGTATCTCATGATCCGACTTATTCTGCAAATGTCCGAATATTACATCTTACAACAACCATCCCACAGCCTTGTTTTGATAAGCTGTTGCTTTCATTTTTATTGCATAAAGGCGATGAAGGTAATTTATGCAAACAGATTTCTTTTATTTTTTCACGATTACCATTTTCCATGACTTTTTTCCATGACCTATGATAAAAAGTGCTGAATTATAAATTTTCAAATTCCATGACTTCCCAGAATTTCCATGCCAAATACGTACCCCGTTACCTTGATCTGTAATTTCACATAAAAAGAGGCCCAATGGGCCTGTATTGCTCACCTGGAACATAAGCATTTCAACCAGAAAGGACATCCTCTATAAGTAGAACCCTAAGGAGTAGACCAGAATTGTAACAAAAAACTGCAGCCATGTTTCTTTACGTATCAACTTCCTATGAACAAAATTTTAATGGCCTTTAGTCCCTAATCATATCTCACAAATTTCAGCCCGATCTGTTTAGCAATTCTGTAGAAGTCATTTTGATGAATAATAAGTGAATCGACAAACAAGATGGCCACTAAAACCATCACCTTCCCTTGAACAAACTTGGTTCAGCTGTTGCGCTAGAGGTGCTTTCCTGAGTTTTGAATCCATCTTCCAAGATTCGGATAAGAAGATTTTCAGCCCTTTAAAAAAGTTGGCCAAAATCCAAGATGGCCACCGCACAAATTGGCCGACAAGCTTCATTTGAACAAACTTGGATATTCCTGCTAAATATACTTGAAATCGGCCCAGTGATTCTCGAGAAGACGACATTTAATATTTCCTATTGCTTTAGTGGGAAAAAGATTCAAGATGGACGCCAAATTGTTTATCTGACAGCATCAAAAATGGCAAATTTGAAATCACAATACCTAACAAGAGGCCCAAGGGGCCTGCATCGCTCACCTGGACCATAGGCATGTCAACTAGAATGGTCATTAACAATAAGTAGAAGTGAACTCTAATGAGTTGAGCAAACTTGTAACAAGAAAACAGAGGCTATGTTTCTTTATATATCAACTTCTCTTGAACAAACGGAAATGGTCCATAGCCATCAATATCATATCTCCCAAATTTCGGCCCAATCCATTCAGTGGCTCTGGAGACGAGGTTGCTTTCTTGAAAACCAGGCCATCCAAGATGGCCACCCAACCATTTGGCAAATCAAGTTCCCAAGAACAAACTTGGTTCAGCTCATGCCATAAGTGATATTTTATGAGTTTTGAACCAATCGATCAAACAGTTTTGGCAAAGATTTTTATAGACATTTCTAAAAATCAACCAAAATCCATGATGGCCACCGGCCAAATTGGCTGATCAGCTCTGTTTGGAGAAACTTAAATCTCCATGCCCGAAGGATGTTTCCTGCCAAATATAATTGAAATCGGCCCACTAGTTCACGAGAAGACATTTCAAATTTCCCATTGCTTTAGTATGGTAGCTTTTTGCTGGAAAATTATCCAAGATGCCCGGCAACCCGTTTATCCGACAGCTTCGAAAATTGTAAATTCGAGATCAAAAGACCCAAAAACACATATAAAACCAATTTCAGCCTCAAAATCCATCAAATAAAAAAACCTGATATGGCTGCCAAACACGCCATATTTTGATTGACCCATGGCGGCCATGTTTTTTTACAGATCAATTTCCCTTGAACAAACTTTAATTGCCCTTATTCCATATCCATATGTCCTAAACTTCGGCCCGATCCCTTCAGCGGTTCTAGAGTTGTTTTCGGAAAAAATAGATCATCCAAGATGGCTGCCGACCTGTTTGGTCAATCAAGTTCTCTTGAACAAATTTGGCTCAGCTCTTGCCCTAGATGATATTTCATGAGTTATGAATCGATCCCTCAAACGGTTTCAGAGATTTTTAAAGACATTTCTAAAAATCGACCGAAATCCAAGATGGCCACTGACCCAATTGGCCGATCGGCTTCCTTTGAACACACTTGGATCCCTATGCCCTAAGGATGCTTCCCTCCAAATATAATTGAAATTTGGCCTAGCAGTTATCGAGAAGACATTTTAAAGTTCCCATTACTTTAGTATGGATGCATTGTCGGGAAAATAATCCAAGATGGCCACCAAACCATTTATCCGACAATTTAGAAAATGGCAAATTTGAGCTCAGAATACCCAAAAACATATATAGAACCAATTTTGGCCTCAAAATCCATCAAAATAAAAAAATCCAATATAGCCACAAAACACGCTACATTTTGATTGGCCCACGGTGGCCATGTTTTTTGACGGATCAACTTCCCTTGAACAAACTTTAATGACCCTTAGGATGCTTCCTGCTCAATATAATTGAAATAGGCCCAGTGGTTCTTGAGAAGTCATCTAAAGGAAAAGTGATGGACGACGGACGGGTGACAGACACATGATTGACGGTCGCCACGGCATAAGCTCACTTGGCCTTTCAGGCCAGGTGAGCTAAAAAGCAATATAAAACCAATTTCAGCCTTAAAATCTATCAAATAAAAAAATCCAATATGGCCGCCAACACGTTAAATATGGATTGGTCTATGGCGGCCATGTTTTTTTACATATCATCTTCCCTTGAACAAATTTTAATGGCCCTTAGTCTCTAATCATATCTCCCAAATTTAGGCTGGATCCGTTCAGCAATTCTGGAAGTCATTTTCGAGAAAACTAGGTCATCCAAGATGACCACCGAACTATATGGCACATATAGAAATGATCTGCCAAGCGATCAGAGAAAATTTTTAAAGACATTTCTAAAAATCGGCCAAAATTCAAGATGGCCGTCGTACAAATTGGTTGATCAGCTTCTTTTAAACAAACTTGTATCGCCATGCCATAAGGATGCTTCCTGCCAAATATAATTGAAATGGGCCATGCTTCTTGAGAAGTTGTTTAAAGGAAAAAGTTGACGATGACAGATGGATGACTGATGGTCATCATGGCATTAGCTTACTTGGCCTTTCAGTCCAGGTGAGCTAACTAAGCAATGTTCCAAGTTTCAGCTGAATATGTTAAAGGAGTGCACAAAAGTGTAGAAAACTTATAACTCCTTCAAAAATTGATGAAAATGTCTGAAACTCGAACTTGCTCTGTGCCTTAGAATAAAGCAATGCACCAATTTTCAACTGCATACCTTGAAGGAGTGCAGAAAAAGTGTGGAAAAACAACTGTCACAGACAGACAGGGGGAGACCAAACCTATAGAACCCCGGTTGTACCGGAAGGGGACTAATAAAATTGCATACCCAATCAGGACTTGATTCTACAAAGTGATCAGTTCATTTCTAGCACTAAAAATTAAAATTCTATCACATTTTCTTGTCAAACATTTTTGTTAATTTCAGATGCGGTTGTAGATTCAGTCTCCTCCATGGCTGAGAAAGCATGAGCAATACCAAAGAGCTTTAGGATGCGGTTTGTAATATACATCTTCCTCTCTTCTTTGGCCATAGCATCAATCTGCTGGGCCTCAATAGGCATTATCTGAAAGCACAAAAAATACACAGCGCTTGGATTAACCCCCTAATGGTCAAATAAATGTAAATATCTGCCTATTGAATGTCCATTTACAGGCCAAGAGAAGACAATTTTTGAAAATTTACCACTGGAATGACTACCTCGGTTATCGAGCTAGTCATTCCGGTGGTAAATTTTCAAAAATTGTATTCTCTTGGCCTGTAAATGGGTATTCTACAAGACCATAACAGACATCGATTTTGTTTGGCATTAAAGGGTTAAAATGTAGCTGTTCTTAAGGGATCAAATTTGATTTTACTGAAGGAGTGATGTTTATTTTGAAAGCAGTTGCTGCAAGATGCTGTACGACAATATCTTGGAGCGCAACATTCATTTAACAATTTAATGGCCATGTCAGCTTAACACCGGACGCTGCAATAATTTCGGAGTCGTCATTTGGACATTTGAAAACTTATCACTGGAATATCCGGCTCGATAATTTCCCCGTAATCACTAAGCAAAAATCTCAATGGACTAATCCAGTTTTAGCTATGCCCTGTCCATCTTTAGCTAAGCTCTACCCATGCTCCCCCATGTTGGGATCGATCGATCCCTGAACTCCCTGATCATCAATTTCCAGAAAACTATTCATTCAGTAGAACTTAAGTTATCATTTGGTAATTCAACCCGATTTCCTTAATTTGGCAACCATGACCTTGACCTTTAAACTCGAAATTTAATAGGGTTCTTCAGACCACCACCCCCCCCCCCCAAGAGCAACACAGGCCAAATTTTGTGACACTACTTCCATAGAAATTAAGTTACCATCGGAAACGCAAACAAATCTCCCTAAGTGAGTCACCGTGACCTTGACGGTTGACCTTTCGACCCCAAAATTAATAGGTTGTTCGGACCCACAGGTGCAACACACAGACCAAGACAATGAAAGCCTGGACACACAAACAAATTAATGTACGCACAGACAAATGTACACCCGGGCGGACAAAACAAATGCTATATAACCACATATAACTATATGGGGTGAGGGGACATTATAATGGCAGTGACCAGTTCATCAAGTTTAAAATAAATCTGGGTAATGTGGGTGTTCATAGCATTGTCACATCAAGTCGCTATAATGATGAATCCGAGTAATGGGGAGGGGGTAGGGTGGGGTGGGGGCGTAGACTTTTATACCAAATCTCGATTGTCTGACAATATCACATACCACAGTTACAGTGTATCCCAGTAACTCCAACTGACGCACTTTGGATTGGTAGTTGCCTAGCAACATTTCACAATTTATAGCACTTTGGTTCCAACCAACAATTCCGATAACAAACCTAAAGAGAGACAAAAACATTTAAACTGAATTACAAAACTGTCAGATTTGAAGTTTGATTACATCAAATTCTTTTAAATGTTGCATTTAAATTAGTTATCACTTTTAGATTAAACTAATGACCTCTGTCCTCATAAAGTAAACAGATTACTCTATTAATACAGGATTGGCAATATACCGGGAAATATTGGGAAATACTGGGAAATACTTGGGCATCAGATGGCAAGTTTATATATTTAACTTCATGGTTGTTTATCATGCTTAAGAAAGCACTGTCAGACATTAATAAATATGATCTAGATGTATTACAGAATAAAATGAATAAAAGTAGGTTAAGCTGTATTAACAGTGTCAAAACTGAATATCCACTGAAATACCACTAGAATTTGGATGAGGTATGACTGGATATTTGATAGTAACTCAGCTATCTATTTAGACCACTAGACACAATTACCGATCCAATTATAAAAGACTACTGTGTACACAGGCTTTGACCCAAAAATCAAAATTCTGTATACAGGTTCTGAAGCTTAGTCCCATAGGGTCCTTCAAGCCAAATTAAGTTGAAATCTGCCAAACAGTTAATGAGGAGTAATGTTTTGACAATTTTCGGTACAATTTTTCATGAGAGCAGATTTACACACAAAAATATTAACCAATCAAAATTCTGTATACAAGTTCTGAAGCCGAACACATTAGGGTCATTCCAGCCAAATTAGGTGGAAGTCCGCCAAGTTGTTAATGAGTCCTGAGTACTTGTAGCATTCTGACAATTTTGGTAAATTGTTCACAAATTCTAAGATTTTCACACAAACAATTGACCAATCAAAATTCTGTATACACAATTTCTGAAGCCTACCCCAATAGCCAACAGCCAAATTAGGTTGAATCCGCCAAGCAGTTTATGAGTAGTAAAGTTTATAAACAAAAGTTGACGGATGAACGACTGACTGTCGCCATGCATATCAGTGACCTTGACCTTGTGACCCCAACAACAGTGTGTGATACCAGGTTATTATAAGGAAGCATGTGTCCAATTTTGGTACCAATATGATTAACCAAACTTGAGAAATAAACAGAAGGGTTGAGCTAAACGCAAATTGTTAAATTGAAAAAAAACAAGGTATTTACCAAAGGACACAGTGACCTTGACCTTTGAGGACATTTTTACCCCAAGGTCATTATGTGATGCCGTGTCAATATAAGGAAGGATGTGCCCAAAGTCATTATGTGATGCCGTGTCAATATAAGGAAGGATGTGCCCAAAGTCATTATGTGATGCCGTGTCAATATAAGGAAGGATGTGCCCAAAGTTATTACGTGATGCCGTGTCAATATAAGGAAGGATGTGCCCAAAGTTATTATGTGATGCCGTGTCAATATAAGGAAGGATATGCCTAAAGTTATTATGTGATGCCGTGTCAATATAAGGAAGGATGTGCCCAAAGTCATTATGTGATGCCGTGTCAATATAAGGAAGGATGTGCCCAAAGTCATTATGTGATGCCGTGTCAATATAAGGAAGGATGTGCCCAAAGTCATTATGTGATGCCGTGTCAATATAAGGAAGGATGTGCCCAAAGTCATTATGTGATGCCGTGTCAATATAAGGAAGGATGTGCCCAAGGTCATTATGTGATGCCGTGTCAATATAAGGAAGGATGTGCCCAAGGTCATTATGTGATGCCGTGTCAATATAAGGAAGGATGTGCCCAAGGTCATTATGTGATGCTGTGTCAATATAAGGAAGGATGTGCCCAAGGTCATTGTGATGCCGTGTCAATATAAGGAAGGATGTGCCCAAGGTCATTATGTGATGCCGTGTCAATATAAGGAAGGATGTGCCCAAGGTCATTATGTGATGCCGTGTCAATATAAGGAAGGATGTGCCCAAGGTCATTATGTGATGCCGTGTCAATATAAGGAAGGATGTGCCCAAGGTCATTATGTGATGCCGTGTCAATATAAGGAAGGATGTGCCCAAGGTCATTATGTGATGCCGTGTCAATATAAGGAAGGATGTGCCCAAGGTCATTATGTGATGCCGTGTCAATATAAGGAAGGATGTGCCCAAGGTCATTATGTGATGCCGTGTCAATATAAGGAAGGATGTGCCCAAGGTCATTATGTGATGCCGTGTCAATATAAGGAAGGATGTGCCCAAGGTCATTATGTGATGCTGTGTCAATATAAGGAAGGATGTGCCCAAGGTCATTGTGATGCCGTGTCAATATAAGGAAGGATGTGCCCAAGGTCATTATGTGATGCTGTGTCAATATAAGGAAGGATGTGCCCAAGGTCATTATGTGATGCTGTGTCAATATAAGGAAGGATGTGCCCAAGGTCATTATGTGATACCGTGTCAATATAAGGAATGATGTGCCCAAGGTCATTATGTGATGCCGTGTCAATATAAGGAAGGATGTGCCCAAGGTCATTATGTGATGCTGTGTCAATATAAGGAAGGATGTGCCCAAGGTCATTATGTGATGCCGTGTCAATATAAGGAAGGATGTGCCCAAGGTCATTATGTGATGCTGTGTCAATATAAGGAAGGATGTGCCCAAGGTTATTATGTGATGCCGTGTCAATATAAGGAAGGATGTGCCCAAGGTCATTATGTGATGCCGTGTCAATATAAGGAAGGATGTGCCCAAGGTCATTATGTGATGCTGTGTCAATATAAGGAAGGATGTGCCCAAGGTTATTATGTGATGCCGTGTCAATATAAGGAAGGATGTGCCCAAGGTCATTATGTGATGCCGTGTCAATATAAGGAAGGATGTGCCCAAGGTCATTATGTGATGCCGTGTCAATATAAGGAAGTATGTGCCCAAAGTCATTATGTGATGCTGTGTCAATCTAAGGAAGTATGTGCCCAAAGTCATTATGTGATGCCGTGTCAATATAAGGAAGGATGTGCCCAAGGTCATTATGTGATGCTGTGTCAATCTAAGGAAGTATGTGCCCAAAGTCATTATGTGATGCCGTGTCAATATAAGGAAGGATGTGCCCAAAGTTATTATGTGATGCCGTGTCAATATAAGGAAGGATATGCCTAAAGTTATTATGTGATGCCGTGTCAATATAAGGAAGGATGTGCCCAAAGTCATTATGTGATGCCGTGTCAATATAAGGAAGGATGTGCCCAAAGTCATTATGTGATGCCGTGTCAATATAAGGAAGGATGTGGCCAAAGTCATTATGTGATGCCGTGTCAATATAAGGAAGGATGTGCCCAAGGTCATTATGTGATGCCGTGTCAATATAAGGAAGGATGTGCCCAAGGTCATTATGTGATGCTGTGTCAATATAAGGAAGGATGTGCCCAAGGTTATTATGTGATGCCGTGTCAATATAAGGAAGGATGTGCCCAAGGTCATTATGTGATGCTGTGTCAATATAAGGAAGGATGTGCCCAAGGTCATTATGTGATGCCGTGTCAATATAAGGAAGTATGTGCCCAAAGTCATTATGTGATGCTGTGTCAATCTAAGGAAGTATGTGCCCAAAGTCATTATGTGATGCCGTGTCAATATAAGGAAGGATGTGCCCAAGGTCATTATGTGATGCTGTGTCAATCTAAGGAAGTATGTGCCCAAAGTCATTATGTGATGCCGTGTCAATATAAGGAAGGATGTGCCCAAAGTTATTATGTGATGCCGTGTCAATATAAGGAAGGATATGCCTAAAGTTATTATGTGATGCCGTGTCAATATAAGGAAGGATGTGCCCAAAGTCATTATGTGATGCCGTGTCAATATAAGGAAGGATGTGCCCAAAGTCATTATGTGATGCCGTGTCAATATAAGGAAGGATGTGGCCAAAGTCATTATGTGATGCCGTGTCAATATAAGGAAGGATGTGCCCAAAGTTATTATGTGATGCCGTGTCAATATAAGGAAGGATGTGCCCAAAGTTATTATGTGATGCCGTGTCAATATAAGGAAGGATGTGCCCAAAGTTATTATGTGATGCCGTGTCAATATAAGGAAGGATGTGCCCAAAGTCATTATGTGATGCCGTGTCAATATAAGGAAGGATGTGCCCAAGGTCATTATGTGATGCCGTGTCAATATAAGGAAGGATGTGCCCAAGGTTATTATGTGATGCCGTGTCAATATAAGGAAGGATGTGCCCAAGGTCATTATGTGATGCCGTGTCAATATAAGGAAGGATGTGCCCACGGTCATTATGTGATGCCGTGTCAATATAAGGAAGGATGTGCCCAAGGTTATTATGTGATGCCGTGTCACTATAAGGAAGGATGTGCCCAAAGTCATTATGTGATGCCGTGTCAATATAAGGAAGGATGTGCCCAAAGTTATTATGTGATGCCGTGTCAATATAAGGAAGGATGTGCCCCAAGGTCATTATGTGATGCCGTGTCACTATAAGGAAGGATGTGCCCAAAGTCATTATGTGATGCCGTGTCAATATAAGGAAGGATGTGCCCAAAGTCATTATGTGATGCCGTGTCAATATAAGGAAGGATGTGCCCAAAGTCATTATGTGATGCCGTGTCAATATAAGGAAGGATGTGCCCAAAGTCATTATGTGATGCCGTGTCAATATAAGGAAGGATGTGCCCAAAGTCATTATGTGATGCCGTGTCAATATAAGGAAGGATGTTCCCAAGGTCATTATGTGATGCCGTGTCAATATAAGGAAGGATGTGCCCAAGGTCATTATGTGATGCCGTGTCAATATAAGGAAGGATGTGCCCAAAGTCATTATGTGATGCCGTGTCAATATAAGGAAGGATGTGCCCAAGGTCATTATGTGATGCCGTGTCAATATAAGGAAGGATGTGCCCAAGGTCATTATGTGATGCCGTGTCAATATAAGGAAGGATGTGCCCAAGGTCATTGTGATGCCGTGTCAATATAAGGAAGGATGTGCCCAAGGTCATTATGTGATGCCGTGTCAATATAAGGAAGGATGTGCCCAAGGTCATTATGTGATGCCGTGTCAATATAAGGAAGGATGTGCCCAAGGTCATTATGTGATGCCGTGTCAATATAAGGAAGGATGTGCCCAAGGTCATTATGTGATGCCGTGTCAATATAAGGAAGGATGTGCCCAAGGTCATTATGTGATGCCGTGTCAATATAAGGAAGGATGTGCCCAAGGTCATTATGTGATGCCGTGTCAATATAAGGAAGGATGTGCCCAAGGTTATTATGTGATGCCGTGTCAATATAAGGAAGGATGTGCCCAAGGTCATTATGTGATGCCGTGTCAATATAAGGAAGGATGTGCCCAAGGTCATTATGTGATGCCGTGTCAATATAAGGAAGGATGTGCCCAAGGTCATTATGTGATGCCGTGTCAATATAAGGAAGGATGTGCCCAAGGTCATTATGTGATGCCGTGTCAATATAAGGAAGGATGTGCCCAAGGTCATTATGTGATGCCGTGTCAATATAAGGAAGTATGTGCCCAAAGTCATTATGTGATGCCGTGTCAATCTAAGGAAGTATGTGCCCAAAGTCATTATGTGATGCCGTGTCAATATAAGGAAGGATGTGCCCAAGGTCATTATGTGATGCCGTGTCAATATAAGGAAGGATGTGCCCAAGGTCATTATGTGATGCCGTGTCAATATAAGGAAGGATGTGCCCAAGGTCATTATGTGATGCCGTGTCAATATAAGGAAGGATGTGCCCAAGGTCATTATGTGATGCCGTGTCAATATAAGGAAGGATGTGCCCAAGGTCATTGTGATGCCGTGTCAATATAAGGAAGGATGTGCCCAAGGTCATTATGTGATGCCGTGTCAATATAAGGAAGGATGTGCCCAAGGTCATTATGTGATGCCGTGTCAATATAAGGAAGGATGTGCCCAAGGTCATTATGTGATGCCGTGTCAATATAAGGAAGGATGTGCCCAAGGTCATTATGTGATGCCGTGTCAATATAAGGAAGGATGTGCCCAAGGTCATTATGTGATGCCGTGTCAATATAAGGAAGGATGTGCCCAAGGTCATTATGTGATGCCGTGTCAATATAAGGAAGGATGTGCCCAAGGTTATTATGTGATGCCGTGTCAATATAAGGAAGGATGTGCCCAAGGTCATTATGTGATGCTGTGTCAATATAAGGAAGGATGTGCCCAAGGTCATTATGTGATGCCGTGTCAATATAAGGAAGGATGTGCCCAAGGTCATTATGTGATGCCGTGTCAATATAAGGAAGGATGTGCCCAAGGTCATTATGTGATGCCGTGTCAATATAAGGAAGGATGTGCCCAAGGTCATTATGTGATGCCGTGTCAATATAAGGAAGTATGTGCCCAAAGTCATTATGTGATGCCGTGTCAATCTAAGGAAGTATGTGCCCAAAGTCATTATGTGATGCCGTGTCAATATAAGGAAGGATGTGCCCAAGGTCATTATGTGATGCCGTGTCAATATAAGGAAGGATGTGCCCAAGGTCATTATGTGATGCCGTGTCAATATAAGGAAGGATGTGCCCAAGGTCATTATGTGATGCCGTGTCAATATAAGGAAGGATGTGCCC
Source organism: Chaetoderma sp. LZ-2023a (assembly GCA_034401795.1). Lineage (NCBI taxonomy): Eukaryota > Metazoa > Mollusca > Caudofoveata > Chaetodermatida > Chaetodermatidae > Chaetoderma > Chaetoderma sp. LZ-2023a. The sequence goes on along the minus strand of CM067360.1, from coordinate 9,176,539 downwards.
AAGGTCATTATGTGATGCCGTGTCAATATAAGGAAGGATGTGCCCAAGGTCATTATGTGATGCCGTGTCAATATAAGGAAGGATGTGCCCAAGGTCATTATGTGATGCTGTGTCAATATAAGGAAGGATGTGCCCAAGGTTATTATGTGATGCCGTGTCAATATAAGGAAGGATGTGCCCAAGGTCATTATGTGATGCTGTGTCAATATAAGGAAGGATGTGCCCAAGGTCATTATGTGATGCTGTGTCAATATAAGGAAGGATGTGCCCAAGGTTATTATGTGATGCTGTGTCAATATAAGGAAGGATGTGCCCAAGGTCATTATGTGATGCCGTGTCAATATAACGAAGGATGTGCCCAAGGTCATTATGTGATGCCGTGTCAATATAAGGAAGTATGTGCCCAAAGTCATTATGTGATGCTGTGTCAATCTAAGGAAGTATGTGCCCAAAGTCATTATGTGATGCCGTGTCAATATAAGGAAGGATGTGCCCAAGGTCATTATGTGATGCCGTGTCAATATAAGGAAGGATGTGCCCAAAGTCATTATGTGATGCCGTGTCAATATAAGGAAGGATGTGCCCAAGGTTATTATGTGATGCCATGTCAATATAAGGAAGGATGTGCCCACGGTTATTATGTGATGCCGTGTCAATATAAGGATGTGCCCAAAGTTATTATGTGATGCCGTGTCAATATAAGGAGGGATGTGCCCAAAGTTTCGGTACAGTATGATTAATCAAACTTAAGATAGAAACAGAAAAGTTGAGCTAAATGGAAAATGTTAATGTTGAAAACAACCAGGTTTTTACCTGGTCACACTGGCATCGGCCTTTTGACCCCAAGGTCATTGAGCCATTATAAGGAGACATGTGCCAGTATGACTAAGCAAACATGAGATATAAACAGAAAAGTCGAGCGAAATGCAAATTGGATGACGCCGACACCGGATGACGTGCACGGTAACACAACAGCTCGTTTTACTTCGTAAAGTCGATGTCGTAAAAATGCATGTACATTTTGTCTTCTCTTGGCGTGCAGATGGACATTGACTAAGCACGAGTTATGACTATCTTGACAAATCATGACCATTAACATGTTAAACAATCAGCCGCATCTGCAGTACACCTCACAAATAACTTGTGTCCAAAACAAAATAAAACATACTGTTCAATAATTGGAACATAATTGGATTGGAAGAGATTGCTGCCTAATTATGTTCAAAATATTCAACAGAACATTTCTCTTCCTAAGTAACATGTTTTTGTTTTGGAAATGTGCTAAGTTATTTCTGAAGAAGGAAGATGATCTCTTAATCATGTTAGAAACAGGTTTCAATTTTTTTTAAATGTTAAAAAAAGTTTTTATCATATTTTATAAATTAAAAAGAAGTATGACAAATTTTCCCAACCTCTACTCATGTTAACATTTCGGCTGAACTCATGAATTCTGACATGAAATAAATTTGACGGTATAATGTCATCGCATGAATCATCAGGCAAGTGGATGTCAGATTATCACACATGTTTTCAGAGCATAAGATATTTACATCTAATACAGTCATGAAGCAGGACATCAGCTCAGAGTCAAGTTCCAGATTAACCCTTTAACACTCATTTCTGACAAAAATGGCTTCTGCAGCGGTCTTGACAAATGTCCATTTGCAGACCAAGAGAAGGCTATTTTTTTTAATCTACCACTGGAATGACTGACTCGATAACTGAGCCAGTCATTCCAGCAGTAAATTTTTAACAATAGCCTTCTCTTGATCTGCAAATGGACATTTTCTATGAGAAAATTGAAATTTTCATGAACAAATTCGAGGGTTAAAGGGTTAACATATGCTGGTTGTTCTATTGATCTCATTAATATGCTGGTGTATTAATGAGCTGCTGTCACCTAGCAATAATCAACAAGAAAATATTACTCACAAGATGACGTCATACCACAACCATCACTCATGCCATGACTGGAGATTTTGAATAAAATTATTACTTTCCATGGTGAAATTTCCTATGACAGAATTTAAAATATGTAAATAATATATTTTATTTTATTTAAATTATAGAAATGCATCATTTTGTGTGAATGACCTTTTGCTGTTTGTGTTCACTTTGAATTTGTCAAATTTGGTTAAGAAGATCGAAATATTTGCTCATTAAATATACATGTACATTTGCTGGTCAAGGTTATTTTTGAAAACTTATAACTGGAAGGACTGGCTCGGTTATCAAGGCAGTCATTCTTGTGCTGAATTTTGTAAAATATTCTTCACTTATCCTGCAAGTGGATATTCTTCAAGTCCCCTGCAAAAGCCAGTTTTGAACATTAAAAGGTTAAGCAGTTTGTCAGCATGGTGATGCTAATATATATATATATATATATATATATAGATACCGCTTGTAGCTGTCATCGGGAAATGGTAGGATCCTTCCCTTAGACCTCACAGACTTCAGTCTTTCTTGCATTTCTTTCTTAGTGACTAATGCATTCTTGCTATCTAACCATAGTTCCACATCTGTAAACAAAGGTTTAAAAAATCAAATTTGTTCTATACAGACAAAATATTCATAACTTATTTTATAAAAACCATAGAACATTATATAACAACCACAGAACATTACATAACAAACACAGGACATTATATAACAATCACAGAACGTTATATAGCAATCACAGACCATTATATAACAATCACAGAACGTTATATAACTACCACAGAACATTATATAACAACCTCAGAACATTAAATAACAATCACAGAACATTGTATAACTACCACAGAACATTATATAACAATCACAGAACATTATATAACAATCACAGAACATTATATAACAACCACAGTCATTATATAACAATCACAGAATATTATATAACAATCACAGAACATTATATAACAATCACAGAACATTATATAACCACAGGACATTATATAACAATCACAGAACATTATATAACAATCACAGGATATTACATAACAATCACATAACATTATATAAGAATCACAGAACATTATATAACAATCACAGGACATTATATAACAATCACAGGACATTATATAACAATCACAGAACATTATATAACAATCACAGGACATTACATAACAACCGCAGTCATTATATAACAACCACAGAACATTATATAACAATCACAGAACATTATATAACAATCACAGAACATTATATAACAACCACAGTCATTATATAACAATCACAGAACATTATATAACAATCACAGAACATTATATAACAATCACAGAACATTATATAACAATCACAGGACATTATATAAAGAGAGTGTATGAACACTGTAGCTACTTCTATGTTCCATAACGGGTCATTCCCTGCCAACTCACCCAAAATTCATAAATCTTCCCGGTTGACCCCCTCCGATTTCCACGAAATTTCACACAAATGTTTATTTATGGAAATGATTGTGGCATACAAAGTTTTATTGCCAAATTCCAATTAGTTAAAAAGATATAATTAATTAAAATTAAGGGGGCGTGGCACTTTTTGGCACTCACGAATCCTGTACTTTGTGATGGAGCATTTTAAAATGCTAATAACTTTCTTAATTTTGAAGAGATTGACCTGTAAATTGCTATACTACACAATTACTACATGGGGAATCAGAATATCAATTTTAAGATATTTCTTATATTTACTGTAGTATTGATATCTAAATATGGGTGTTTATGCAATTCCGAATGTATTTTAGCAGATTTTGTCATAGAATTACCAGCTAGTCATTCATCATACAGACTTCATTTGATGTTACCGGGATTGTATACCCATAGGTACTTCTTCAAGTAAAAAACCCCATCTAAATTAACACAAATATTAATGTGTAGCTATGGGTCAAACATGTGACGAAAATGAAAAATGTGGAATTTGGGCCCTCATACCATGTGTGATTTGGCCACGTGGGCAACTACACAGTATTCTGAGCTTTTGATAAGATTAACATACATATATTAGCTATATGTGTACCAAGTTCTGACTTTTTGTCTCAGCTCCTTCATATTGAAATAATTTCTAATTCTAGGTGCCCGTCTGGGCATTTTCAGTACTAATACATGTCTCTGCTCTATAAAAAAGCAGTACAGATCTAAATTAACATAACGCTCTGTGGCAAAAACAGAGCATTTTCAAGGTAAACTCAGCTAAGCTGTTGAATATTTTGATACTACACATGTATGTCAATAACAGCTCAGAGTCAAATTAGTTTTTAAACATTTAACAGAATGTTTATTAAATTAGAAATTCATCAGTCATACAATTTGTCACACACAGACTTAATGATTTTTTGGGGATGGAGCTAGTATGTTATTTGGATTGTGACATCAGCTAACATGTGACATATTTTATTATAAAGTCAGATACCTGAGTGAGAGGTTGGATCTCCTCATTGCCCTTGGATTTATTCGTCTGTACGCATGACTACATACATGTATAATGTATGACGAGTAAGGTCTTATGACCATATACTATCCGTGTTTCTCCAGGCATCTAAATTTTGGAGGTTTTAGGGACCCCACACTCAGGGGGTCCTTAGTTGAAACCAGGGCGTCGCAAACTTAAATCACAGGTTCCAAAGCAGTATTTCCCATCTGTGCTAAAATTAGAGTGTACCATTGACTCACAACTATGAAGTCACCTTTCCAGAGTATCCATCCATCGTCTGACCTCGTATGACGTCATAATCTGTTCAGCGAGTGTATGATGTCATCACAATCATTACGTTACAAAGGGTTCCATATAGACCGTCACCAAATCTCAAATACTCCGACACGTTGTATGAATTGTATGTCTTTGTAATTCTTTGCTATTTAAGAAACATGATGTTGAATATTTTGAAACTAATTTGACTGGGCGCTGTTGCTGCCTTAGGCAGCAACAGCGCCCAGTCAAATTAGTTTCAAAATATTCAACAGCATGTTTCTTAAATAGCAAAGAATTACAAAGACATACAACAGCTTACATGTATAGTTTTCTTGAGATCGATAGTCAGGGAGTTCAGAGATCGATAGATCTGAACACGAGCGAGGTGTGGGTGGAGCTTAGCTAGAGATGGGCGGGGCATGGCTAAAAATGGAAAGGTTCATTAAGGTGCTGGTCCCATGCTAGGTTTAGTAGACAGACCGTTGCGCAAAAACCTGTGTTGCAGAATCAGTCAATATTTTCAGGGGTCCCATGGGACCCACTGCTACCACTTGGGGGTATATGTATGCTCAAAATGGCCCTTATGAGAATCCATGGATATATCACACAGTAAAAATTAGATAACTATAACCTGTCTTGAGGGACCACCTTATGGGCACAAAAATGTAGCCACTATATGTTCTCTTAAAAGAGTGAGCTGTGATAAGAAGTTCCTTTGGAGCAAGAGAATGTGGTTCTTTAACACAAGTGGTTAAGAGAACACTGTCTTAAAGAACCACCATGTTATTGGCCCAAAGGGCAGGTGGTTGCTCAAACAGGTTTAATTTATTTTATTTCCAAGATAATGTATTACATGATATAGTTCTCATTGCATTTATTTCATTGATAAGCTGCTTGTATACATAATAATGTGAATAGATGAAAGCCAGTAATTACTTGACCATTGTTGACACCTGAGTCTCTAAATGGATGATTAACCCTTTCAATGCCAAAATCCTGAAAACATGATATTTATCTCTTGCTAAAATTGAATCTACTGAATATTTTTAAGATACCCTGACAGAAATGTTGTCTTGCCTGAGGCGATTCAACATTCAGTCAGATTGTATTTAAAATATACAGTAGAATTTAATATATAAGGTAAGAATAAATTGTAACTTGTGACTACCAGCCTGAATGGGTTAATATTGAAATGTGTATATTTATATTGGAGCTATGACCGTGCAGTCAAAGAGAGAAATAACCATTTATCTGCTAGATAATAAGCCATGTAATTTATGAATGTAATGACGCCTTGTATAATATTTTAGATTTTAATTGATAACCATTTTTAGGATTAATTTATTATTAATGTGTTAAAATAATGTGTTAGTTTATGTATACCAGTTAATATAATAATAATACTGTTAAGACAGGTTAAAATAACTGAGTGAAATATGTCACTTCAAATCCCACACCCAGCCTGTGTATAGGTGTATTGTAATATATGAACCAATACCCCGCTCCCTATCCCTTCCCCCACCAAACACACACACACACACACACACACACACACACAACACACACACACACACACAACACACACACACACACACACACACACACACACACACACACACACACACACACACACACACACACAGTCTGGATATGAATAGGTCTAATAGGCTAAATGTCCCTAACCACCATCCCCCATACACCAGACTTATAAAAACTGGTCAAGTGGTTGCCATGAGAATAACAGAAAACAAAGTCTTGAAGCAAGGTTGTAGTGATTCTGTGTGGACAGCTCATATGGTAAACAATGATTTCTACACCTTATACAAAATCATATTGTTCTGTTATTCTCAGGTAAGCACAAATTTGCACTTAATTATTATTGAAATATGTTTATAGAGAATAATTTTAAGCAGTCTAATTTGAATGCAGTGTGATTGCTCTTATGTCAATGATTATTGAAACTAATTTAACTGCGCTTGAAGTAATGTATTTAATTTGAAAACAATGTGACTGCTCTTAGAAGTAGCCATGCTAAATGATTATTTTGAAACTAATTTGACTAAGCCCTTAAAGAATAATGATGGTATTTAATTTGTTTGACTGCTTTTAGAAATTTAGAAGTAGTCATACTAAATGATTATTTGAAAACAACTTGACTGGTACTGAAATGATTATAATCATAAAATAATAATAATAATAATAATAATAATAATAATAATAATAATAATAATAATCCTTATGATGATAATTAATATATTATTAATAAATTTGCTATTATTAGCAATTATTATTAATTGGAATAAAACATCATTCTGTGCGGACAGCTCAGATGGTAAACAATGATTTCTACACCTTATACAAAATCATATTGTTCTGTTATTCTCAGATGATGACCCGGTACATATGAAGCCGCACGACCAGAGTTAGCCATCCGTCTGTCTGTCCAGTAGTCCACCTGTCCGAAATGCTCGCCCATCCAGCCATCGATCCATCCATCTACATGGCTGGATACTAATTAGCAATCTGTCCGTCCATCCATCAATCCATCCAAATGACGGATGGAGCTAATATGCATCAGACTATCTATCCATCCATAAGTGTGGGATGCCAAAGACAATCGCCCCGTTACAGATACTACTTTCCTATATCAATGTGTATCACAGTACGGTATAATTTTGAACCATTGTAGATAACACACAAATGGAAACACAGCTCACTATGATCAGAGGATTCAAAGTTGAGACAATGGTAACTGATCTGATTGGATCACTGTGTTTCACCAGGCGTAGTGAACACTACTACTTCTTCAACTACATGTAGTTGGTGTAATTATTCTGAAATGTGATTTTGAAACTAAAATTCCTAAAATCTTTAAGTCAAGATGACCAAAGATGCTTATAGCGTAGTATTGGAAAATGTCCATTCGGTGAGCACTAGACAAATATTTTTTGTTATTTACCAGTAGTAGATGTACAGTTTAAAGCATACTAGTTGTCTCGTTGCCTGCAAATTGACATCGATAGACTAAGAAATAAGAGTTTAGTTCCGATATACTTAATTAAGCCTGACATTCCATGCATAAACCAAAGTAACTTAATATTGAGACCACTGTCATTGTAAAAGTCATACAGGTACCCACATGTATGTGCATGTTCCGTGTCCCATTTCTTGCATTCATAATATTTATCTAAGAAACAAGAGTTTAGTTCCGATATACTTAATCACGACTAACATACCATGCATAAGCCAAAGTTGTGTGCAAAATGCAAAACTTAATATTGAAGCCACCGTCGCGTTGTGTCCCTGAGCAAGGCACTTCACTCCACATTGTTCCAGTACACCTGTCTGTAAAATAGGTACCTGTGAGGGCAGTGTCGGCAATACAGAATGTAGAGCACCTATAAACAGCATCCAGACTGCACGCTCCCAAACATGCCAAAGGGAATTGACATTGTGCAGGAACAAAAAAGGCCCAAGACCAGGGAGTAAAGTTGTAAAGTCGGCTGAGCATGCAAGTGGATGTGGACTATAAACCATGACCTATATACTGTACCAGCAGTGTGAAAATGCGGCAATGAGAAATGGCAGATCACATGGTCATCTCCTAGCAGCTCTGACATTGTTGACGCAAGTGATGCCAATCCTTGACGAAGGCGCAGTTCCTTCTCCAGGTTACCATGCACAGCACTCGGCAATGTAGCAATGAAGTCCTGTCAAGTTAATATAATAGTAATAGAATACATGTAACCCTTTAAAGGTCACAATTTGTCAAAAAAATTAAAAATTCTGCTTATGTACATTTTGTAAGAGCAGTGCAGAGGCCGGTATTGGATGGCTTGACCACTAACCCTTTAGCACTCATATCCGCCTAAAACGGCTTCTGCAGTGGTCTTGAGAAAGGTCCATTTGCAGACCAGAAGACTATTTTTGAAAATTTACCACTGGAATGAATGACTGGCTCAATAACCGAGCCAGTCATTCCAGTACTAAATTTTCAAAATCAGGACTTCTCTTGGAATTGGTCTGTAATTGGACATTTTCTGAGGAAATTGAAATTTTCTTGAACAACTTTAAGTGTTAAAGGGTTAACAGGTTACAAATTCTTAGTGACCATCTTAGGAAGCGGCAAGAAGTGGTCACTAACCTTAGACAGATGGTCTCTTCATCCACGTCACTAAGAATAGCGGCATGAAGTGGTCACTAACCTTAGACAGATGGTCTCTTCATCCACGTCACTAAGAATAGCGGCATGAAGTGGTCACTAACCGTAGACAGATGGTCTCTTCATACACGTCACTAAGAATAGCGGCATGAAGTGGTCACTAACTTTAGACAGATGGTCTCTTCATCCACGTCACTAAGAATAGCGGCATGAAGTGGTCACTAACTTTAGACAAATGGTCTCTTCATACGTTACTAAGAATAGCGGCATGAAGTGGTCACTAACTTTAGACAAATGGTCTCTTCATACGTTACTAAGAATAGCGGCATGAAGTGGTCACTAACTTTAGACAAATGGTCTCTTCATACGTTACTAAGAATAGCGGCATGAAGTGGTCACTAACCTTAGACAGATGGTCTCTTCATCCACGTCACTAAGAATAGCGGCATGAAGTGGTCACTAACCTTAGACAGATGGTCTCTTCATACACGTCACTAAGAATAGCGGCATGAAGTGGTCACTAACTTTAGACAGATGGTCTCTTCATACACGTCACTAAGAATAGCGGCATGAAGTGGTCACTAACTTTAGACAGATGGTCTCTTCATACACGTCACTAAGAATAGCGGCATGAAGTGGTCACTAACTTTAGACAAATGGTCTCTTCATACGTTACTAAGAATAGCGGCATGAAGTGGTCACTAACTTTAGACAGATGGTCTCTTCATATGTACAAATCACTAAGAATAGCGGCATGAACTGGTCACTAACTTTAGACAAATGGTCTCCTCATACAAGTCACTAAGAATAGCGACATGAAGTGGTCACTAACTTTAGACAAATGGTCTCTTCATACAAGTCACTAAGAATAGGATGTACCATTAGCGGTCCTATAACCACATATCTTAACCCTTTAAATATCAAATTTGTTCAAGAAAATTTAAATTTTCCTACAGAAAATTTCCATTTTCCGACCAAGAGAAGACTATTTTTGAAAAATTACCACTGGAATGACTGGCACGGTTATCGAGCCAGTCATTTCAATGCTAAATTTTCAAAAATAGTCTTCTCTTGGTCGGAAAGTGGACATTTCTCACGACCACTGCAGAAGCCGTTTTTGACTGATATCAGTGTTAAAGGGTTAAAGAATTACATACATGTACCATCTTTTAGCTCATAAGCAAATTTGACAGCGTGATAATTAATAGCTGCTAATTTTCTGATCAATTCTTCCAGTCATCAGTACATGTATGTTAATTAGAATTAAAAATATATCAAAAATACTCATGACTGACTGATATACCAAGCGCCATTGGACATCTATTATTAATCAATTAATTATTTATTACATCTATATCTCGCAATAAAGTCAATTTGTTGTTCCGTCTGAGTTTGGACATTACTGACTAAGCCTCCTACGTTGCAATGACAAACGCATCATTTTTCACATTCAACAGTAGGTTATATTTCTGTAATTCTGTAGCAGTTAACTCTTTAATGATGCATAGAGACATCAAGAATTCCGCAGAATTAAATGTCTCGCCTGTCTCTTGTTTGTTACAGTGACCTTGACTTTTGATCTAGTGACCTCAATGTTATCATGCTGCTTCATAACATTATAGGTAACCATCTATCCAAGCTTAGTTCCAATAGGATTAACCAATCCTCAAATATAAATGTAAATGATTTGCTAAATGTAAAAATTGAATGTTGAAAAGGTTCTGTATCACAGTCACAGTGACCGTGTGACGCCATCATTATAATGCTGCTTCCTAACATCATAGGTAATCATGTATCCAAGTTCAGTTGCAATTGGCTTAACCAATCCTGAAATATAAGCTGAGAAGTTTTGCTAAACGCAGAACCTTAATGTTGACGCCGCCGTCGGAAAAGTGATACCTATGTCTCGCTTTCTGTTTTGCAGGCTAGACAAAAATGGCTCCTACAAGCGTCTTGAAAAAGGTTCATGTAAATTTGCAGACCAATAGAACACTATTTTTTTTAATAGACCACTAGAATGACTGACTGAATAACACATAACATTAGTGGCAAATTTTCACAGTCTCCATATGGCCATTTTCTATGAGAAAATTGAAATTTTATTGACCAAATTTTACTATTCAAAGGTTAGGTAAAGGCGAGAATGAATAACTGATCATATCAAGCGCAGTACCAGATAGAGCATATAACCATTAGGACTAACATAATTTTTAAACCACCATCCGTACTATTTAATGGCTCATCCAGGTTCACTTCAATTGCCTGATTAATTGACCTTTCCAGTTTACCCATCATATGACATCATTATCAACTACGTGACATGTAAGATCAATCAATGACATCATGATTGATGTATATAAGCAGGTCACGAATGCATAATTGAAGATGAACTAAGCGTTGTTGTCCGACTTCTATGTGTTTACTATTTAATACACATTCTGTTGAATCTTTTGAAACTAATTTGACTGGAGGCGCTGATGTTGCCTGCTGTTGCTGCCACAAGCAGCAAGACAGCAACAGCACCCAGTTAAACTAGTTTCAAAACAGTCAACAGCTTACCTGTATAGTATTCTGGAAATTAATAGTCACAAAGTTCAGGGATCAATTGATCCTAACATGAGCGAGGTGTGGGTGGAGCTTATATAGAGATGGGAAGGGCATAGCTAAAACTGGAACGATCCATTACATCATAGATGCAAACCAGAAATGTGGTTACAATGCAATCATAAAGCATGACCGCAATAAACTATAAAGCTTGCCTTATAATTCTACTTACGCAGACGAAGGCTAAATACAAACAAATATCACTGACCATGACCTTGGACATTTCAAGGTCAGGTTGTTGTGTTATATTCTGTCTCATTACAAGGAAGCATGTGTCCAAGATTGGGTCCAGTAAAATTAACTACACATGAGATATACATGTAATCTGTTACTTAAAGGGATGCTAATCTCATCTCAGACATTGCATTGGACCGATAAATTATGGTTTATAGATTCCATATCATTCATATCCTATCATATTCCCGTATCTGTATCACAATTATCTGCTTTGTAATATCGCATAAATGTTGAACAATGATCGCCACCATTTTGTCTCCTCAAACGATAGTGTGTGATGTCATGCAAGTGCCAATGCATCACATTCCTTATTATATAATGCCTATCCCGTTGAATATTTTGAAATTAATTTGACTGGAAGTTGTTGCTGCCTATGGCAGCAACAACTTCCAGTCAAATTAGTTTCAAAATATTCAACAACTTACATGTATGATTGCTTTTATACGAAATTGCCAAACTATATCGCTGGCACCTCTATGACCGAGTGTATATACCAAGGCGGTCGCGCTAGTTTTTTTCTGATTGGTCAAAATGTAAATCATGGCAGCTATCATAGGGTACAGAAATGTTCCAACCTTTACCTACTAAAACCGGAATATCTTTCTTTAGCGGCATGATAAAAATTACCCGCATAGTTTATTAGCGGCATATTAGATCACCTGAATTTAGCTATCTAGACATGAGGTTATTAGTTATCCTTTAAGTTGACCTAAACGCAAAAGGTCATTTGTAAAGAAACTATTTTTATCAGGGCCACCAAACCTTGATCATTAACCTTTTGACCCAAGATCATTGTGTTATGCCCGCTGAATATAGTGAAGAATGTCTCCAAGATTCAGCTTAACGCAAAACGTTATTGCTAAAAAAAAGACAATTGCCCTTTGACCATTTGATGTCAATGTGATTGTCTGATGCCATCCCGTTATCATGAAGCATGGTGCTGCATACTTAACAAAACATGAAATATAAACTGCTAAGTTGAGCTAAATGCAAAATGTTGAAAAGATTTTGCTAGCTACCGTATTTCGCTTAATAGTAGCCTAGGCTTCTATTAGGACAAGAGGTGTTCAATTTCCAACAAAACATCTCTGAGAAAGGGGGTGGGCTTATATTACAGAGTTTTCCCAAAAAAGTTTTCTAAAATTGATACCACGGAAATTCAACTTATTTTCTCTCGTAAAAATTCCCACCGCCTACGTTTAATGTATACCTCAAAACGTCACCGGGGAAGTGAAATTATTTGATTTGAGCGCCTAAATATTGCGTATCCTTTAATAAAAGCTTGGTTATTACATCAAAATTAATACACAATTTGATATAAAATGGCATCGTGAAAAAATACAAATCATGTGATTCGCCTCCAATTGAAGTTTATTTTAGAGCGAGTACTCGGATATAAATATTCTGGAATCGGGGACTCAGAACTCGGGAATATCTATATATTATCATTGCGCGATAGGAACTGAGTATTATCCTGATCTTAAAAAACGGGTACCCGTTTGATAAACTCCCATTAGCGTATAATATCTCGCGAGAACATGATGCCTCCCATCTCAAGAACTGCTGGCTCGCCAACTTAAGAAGCCGGCTATATTATCATTCGTAATAATTCAATTTGGATCATTTAATGTTGATCGGCGTTACAAATTTGATGCACATTTTCTCCCGTGCTTGTTGTTTGGTACATAAATTGGGTCTTAAAATATATTTATAAGGAAGGTACATGTATTTAATCACGCCAAGACTGTTTTACGCGCGTTTTGACTACAAAAGTGTGGAATAAACTTTATTATATCTTGAACATACGTGGCCTACTACTAGCATTAATCTAATAGGCGGTCGAGATTTACAAATCCGAGGCCTGTATTGACTTCTAGAGGGGCCGGGAATGTGTCAGGGCAGAGATCGGTCTGAAGTAGACACACCCTGTGACACGATTGTTATTATTATACACGCTATTCTTACAAATTTTCTCTTAAGAAAAATTTTCCTATACAGTCTGCTGAGTTAGGGGGTGGGCTTCTAATACAGAGTTTTGCCATTTTGAAACTGCTAAGAAATCATTGGAGCTCATATGTCAAAGTTAGGGGGTGGGCTTCTATTAGAGCATAGGCTACTATTAAGTGGAATACGGTACATGTAAATTGACTGTTTGAGCTCACATTTATCGTGTCATCCCACTCAACACAAGGAAGCATGTGTCCAAGTTTGGGTCCAGTATTTTAAGCAAACACCGCTAAGTCGAGTTAAGTTGAGCAAAGAAAGTTAATCTCTGTGACCTTGACCATTGGTCGTTTTCCCACAATGTTATTGTGTGTTCCCCTCTCGTTATAAGGAGGCATGTGCCGTACAGTATGATTAAACCAACATGACATATTAACCTCTAAGTTGAGTTATATGCAAATTAGACACCAAAGTCATATACTACACGGCCACCGCCGCTGATGTCGGATGATGCAGACGGTATTACAATACATGTAGCTTGTTCTACATTATAAAGTCAATCTAAAACTGACACTGGATCAAAATACATGTATGTCCATGTATATAACAATGCCATCATAGTGATTAGTCTTACCTGTGTAAGCATGTTTCCACGGTAACCAGGTTTCTCAATCTGAATTGAGTGATGTAGGAACCACATCTGCGATATCTTCTCAAGAAATGGATGATCTGAAATTACATATATCATCAAATTCAAAAATCATACAAATGAATGTATCTTGGCAGCATTATTATGAAGTCTGATGGATTGTACCTGACCAGAGAAATCTTTAAAATAATCTTTCTCTGAGATGCCTTTAACACTCATAACAGCCAAAAATGGCTTCAGCAGTTGTCTTGAGAATTGTCTATTTGCAGACCAAGAGGACTCTTTTTGAAAATTTACCACTGGAATGACTGGCTCGATAACCGAGCCAGTCATTCCAGTGGTAAATTTTCAAAAATAGTCTTCTCTTGATCTGCAAATGGACACTTTCTGAGAAAATTTAAATTTTTTGAATAAATTTGAGGGTTAAAGGGTTAGCAAGCATAGGTATCTTCATGACATACAAACAAACAATGTAACACACTTCCAAGAATAAATCACTTGTATTATGATGTGAATATTCTATCTATTAATACTGTGTCATTAGCAAAGACTGTCTAGTCTACGACAGCAGCATCTTCCACCATATTTGTTGAAAATGAACACCAGTTCATCTTTTAATTTAATTAACAAATTTTGGAAAGGGTTAAGCCTGTTTATTGACCCGCTGTCTATAGTGACCCTAGAGTCAAGTTCGACTCCTAACCATAGTTAGCTATAGCTAACTAGAGTACCAGTCGAACTTCAAATAGTTAACTAGCTAGTCAACTATAGTCAAACGAGCACCCGATCTCGGTTCAGATGGTTAGCCCGATAGTTGCGTAAATTTCAAAATGGCTGACACCAATCGCTTGCCACGAATAAATGCAAATAAAAGTGTAAATATTTCATTAAATAACTTAGGTTTGATGAAATTATGCTTTCCCACTTTATGCCATATGGGTGCTTTTTGACGTCTTAGCGGACAAAAATAACCCATTTTCGTAGCTCATTAAAACAGATGACAGAAAGGGTTAATGGAGACTGGTACCCAATAGTAATTGAATAGGGAACCGGGTACCAGCGAACTATAGTTGACTAAAATCGAGTTCGACTGGGCATAGCAACCGCGCATGATCAGTAAACCATGAAACTGACTACTGTTAGCGAGTCGAACTTGACCTAGGACTCCTTTATGCTTCATTGATAAGGTATCACTCACTTAACTCTTTCACTGATGAATTCCCAATCTCTCATTTTAAATGCAACCATTCAGGAAACCTGTTAATTATTTTGAAATTAATTTGACTGGAAGCCATTACTGCATCGGTTTTCTATCATAAGGACTTCACTTTTTCAGGCATTTGTCAGTGAAAGGGTTAAACATACAATGATAAAATAAACTACACGTACAAGCACTCATAATCAAGCCAATCATTCCAGTGCTTCAATTTCAGTCTTATCTGGACCTGTAAATGGACATTCAATAAACAAAAATGTCAGTTTTCTTGACAAAAGTTGACGATTTTTCAATCTGGTCACCATGGCCTTGCCCTTTGAACTTTTGACCGCAAATTTCACACACATCTTCAGGACTGCATTTGCATCCATTCCTCAGTTTGAAAATTGCATACACAAAACTCATAAACTACAACCCAGAATAAGCTTTTGTGACTGACTGACTGACTGACTGACTGACTGAGACACATTGCAGTTTATTGAGCTGCTACCCACAGCTAAAATGGTAGTACATACCTCTGAGAAAGCGTACAGCGCTTGTTGAGAAATGCTGATTTAGCAAGGATTCACTGTAGATCCCTGTATAGGCCAGTCCCATACAAATTTCTGATAATGACTCTGGATGAGATTTTGTCTGCTCTCTCAGCAAACATACCTGGAAAGTCTCCATCAACAGCTCCATTAGATAAGGATCCTTATATTGGAAAGTACCAAAAACCCAGACAAGTCTTCCCACATCTTTGCTGCGCAATTTCTGATGTTGTTTCTTTTCCAATAAAAGATACTTTGCTCGTTGAGCCAACATAGTCAGGAATTCCTTATGGTAATACCTAAACGCCGAAAATGCTGTACCCAAATGCATCAGTTGATTCAATTGATCGAACTGTTTCAGACCAGTTGTTTGAAGGTCTGTTCCGATTTGTTTGTAGAATGATTCTTTTGAAAAGCCAGAGTGTCTGAGTGACTTTAGTACATTAATGATAAAATCCGGATGTCCATAGCTGCAATCCTGTATTGCTTGTTGCAATTTAACAGATATGCTATTAAGCAAGTCCATATTTGTGAAGCGCTTGTTAGTACGAAAGAAGCCCAGGCATATACTATTCATATCCTTAAAGGTAAACTTGTCAATACGTTCTGAGAACACCTGTTCAACTTTATGTAACATCAGCTCCGGTGCATCACCAAGATAGTAAGCAAAGAACATCAACTGAGCGATCTCCTGGGGCTTGTAACCTGCATTGTCAAACTCGGTCAGAACCTCATCAAACAAAATATTAAAGAACTTCGCATCAGACCAGGTATCTTGACTATAAAAAACACACTCTGCTAACCATAGGAGGCTTGCGGGAGTTAGCTTATTATCTGCCTTAGCTACTTTAACACATGCCTCTTGTTGAAACAGCTTTATCATCTGCACATTATCCTTTGAACCAGCTCTTACAGTTTGACGAAACTTTGCAATAAATTTATTGTTTGGCAACTCTCGCAAGGTCTCTTGGGAAAATACTTGATTTCCCGATGGCGTATCATCTGACCAAATTTGATTCACAGAAATGCTGTTATTTACTGAAGTAACTGCAGTCGTGGAGACGGCATGAAAAATTCTATCATATAATTTTCTGGCTAATTTAAACGGTACTGGATTTCTCATGTAACGAACGAGATGCCGCTTTTGTTGACTGACAGCACATTTTAGATAGGGAATATACTCCAGTACCGCATAAGCATCAACCTGTCTTCCAAGATATGAACGTATAGAAGTGTAATGTATATTATTATCACTCAGACATATACATGTATTCTGTTTTAAGCAACACGCTGTAGTCCTAGCATCCGTAAGCGCTAGTGATGTGTATTTCCTGCAGACCTGTTTCACTCCTAACCCCTGCGTACGATGTTGCAATCCCTCCAGACATACTCTCCACATCGCCATCCTCTCAGATCCTAATTACTGTCATGGCTGTGGGGAGACTAAGTGCTGCTTTATCCGTGCCGTGACTCTGACACATGTCTGGATGGCAAAATGTAAGCATAAACTGTAAAGAAATCAAATTAAAACATTACATGTATCTGAAGTTAACTCTTTAACATCTACATCCCAAAAATAGCATTCTTTTTGATGAATGGAATATTCTATTGGATATTTTGAAACTAATTTGACTGGGGACTGTTGCTGACAGGTTTCTCGGTTAATTAGTTTCAAAATATTCAACAGCTTTCCTGTACATTTGTTTTGAAATTGAGACTCTAACGGTGGAATTTAAAGAGGGTTAAACACTGGTAGGCGGTAGATGGTATACATGGTATATATGACATGTATGAGAGCTCACATCATCAAATGGCCTTTCCAGTTTATACATCAATTATATGAAATCATAATCAACTCCATGACGTGTACGATGACGGCATAATCAATGAAGTTGATAAGTATGTCACAAACATTTAATTTAAGACAGACTAAATGTTGTTGTTCGAATTGTATGTCTTTACTATTTAATAATCATTCTGTTGAATATTTTGAAACTACATTGACTGGGTGCTCACCCAGTCAAATTAGTTTCAAAATATTCAACAGCTTACCTGTATAGTTTTCTGGAAATTGATGGTCGGGGAGTTCAGGGAGGTTCAATCCTAGTACGGGCAAAGTGTGGGTGGAACTTATCTACAGGTGGGCAGGGCATAGCTAAAACTGGATTCCTCCATTCTGATAATATTAGCGTAACTAAAGCTTTGTTTATAACTGGTCTTGTTTGTTTCAGGGTTATGATATCATTAGCATAACTTAAGCTTTGTTTAGAACACCCAACAGAACCCACTTGAGGGTTGGTCTGTAGATTTATTAACCACTATAAAACATACTTACCGTTCAATCACTACTGGCTAAATCAACTACTCTGCATTTAGTCGCCAAAACAAGATTTTTATGCTTGCTTACATACCCCAATATGCCTATTCCATTTCAATATACCCTCAACCAGGCTACTGGTAGGGTACACACCCAGCATATTCCCTGAAAGAGACTGGCATCAGTCTGTACTCACTCCTTGGTGACACCTGTCACTAAGCATGCCCGAATAGGAAACAGATTCACTTTTCTAAATTTAAGTGCCAAATATTACAAACAGATTCTCAAATCATTCCCCCGCGGGGTGGTTGAGGCCTGGTCATAGTGATTGAACGGTAAGTATGTTTTATAGCGCTTAATAAAACTACAGACCAACCCGCAAGGGGGTCTGTTGGGGGTTGTTATTACACCACCAAAACATCTATACCGTTCAATCACTACTTGCTAAACCTATAGATTTGGTCAGCGCCCCACTTAAAACCTTTGGTGGGTGGAGATTTGAGAATCGTTAAACAAGGATAAAAATTAAACAACTCATATCCCAATGTTAATAACATAACATAATAGCGCATCTTAATCAATCACACAGCGATTATCAAACAAGGAAAACTTTAAACGTAAAGAAATAAATAAAACCAAAGAAAACTCTCACCATTTCTCACAGACTTAATGAAAATGGCCGGATGTGCTTGGTAAATGGTCTTCGACTTTTTAAGTCAAAATTGTAATATTTCTAGAAAAAGGAGGCCGCTGCACTCTGATCCTTTAAATAGAAAGAAGTAAAAGTTGACTCAGATTTCCAGCCTGTGACTTGCATGACCTTGTCTAAAGATGAGCCAGCGAAAAGAGCGAAAGAGGTAGCCATTCCCCTAACATCGTGAGCTTTAACATGGGATAGATTAATTTGCTCAGAAGCAATCTCATAACAAAGTTTGTTGGTCTCTCAAATCCATCTGGCAATCATGGCCTTAGAGACTGGTCTGGCTACCTCCTCCGCATACGGAACCCATAAATGGGACGAATCAGACCTTTTAATATTCGGTTCGGCGCTTGTAAACCTTTAATGCCCTGACAGGACACCAAAATTTGTCAAGCGGCGAAAAGGAAGACAACGATTTTAAAATGATCAGCTTAGCTGGGTAACGGTTAGACTGTCTTCGATAAAAAATGCCTTCTGGGATATAAAACTAAACTGTTCCCAGATTCAATAAATCTATCCTTTTTGGCAGAAAGAGCATGAATTTCTGATCGTCTTCTAGCAGAAGCAGATGCAACAAGAAAAACAGACTTAAGAGTTAAAAGTTTTATACTAATAGAAGCAATAGGTTCAAAATGGTGGCCTGCCAAAACCTGAAGAACCAAAGCCAAATTCCAGAAAGGCAAAGGCTTAGCTCTTGGAGGACAAATATTCCCAAATCCTCTGATAAACCCATTAAGAATCGTCGTATCCTTGACACCAGCATTCAAAAGACAAGGAAGCGAAGAAGCCAAAGAAAATCTATAACTGCTGACTGTGTTAGCAGATAACTGTAAAGAATCAAAGAGATAGGATATAAAATCTAACACCTGGGGAATAGAAACAGAATGGGCAAGAGACCATGGTTTGAAGACCATTCTCCAAAAAATTTAAGTCGACCCTTGTAAACTCGACGCGTCGACTCCCTCCTGGCAGAATCAATAATTTCCTGAGATCTTGAAGAAACTTTGATCTCAGGGACTTTACGCTCAATACCCTCCAAACACACAGATTGAAAATTTCTGGGTTTGGATGAAGACGTGTGCCCCTTACTTGAGAGATCTGGGGCAACTGGAAGGAGACGAGGGAAGTCTACCAGGAAATCGAGAAGGTCTACGAACCAGATCGGCTCTGGCCAAAAGGGAGCTATCAGGAGAACTTCGCAGAACTGGTCCTTGACCTTCTTCAAAACCAAAGGAATAAGGATCGATGGAAGGAACGCATAAGCGAACAATCCTGTCCAGGACTGAAACAGGGTGCCCACCGCCAGTGCTTGACTGTCCGGAAAAGGATACATGAAAGAGATCTGGGCATTCAAGACCGGTCACAAAAAGATCTACATGAGGACGATCCATAAGCTTGAAAATCGCTCTGGCAACCGACCTCTTTAACTGCCACTCTGTGTGGGCGAATTTGCTGGGTTTTGACAGCTGGTCCGCAAGAAAATTCAGACTGCCTGGGACATGAGGACACTAGAAAAATTTGATTCTTGCGGCACCCCAAGGTTCCAAACCTCCATACAGAGGAGGGAGGACCTCGTTTCCCTCTGTCTGTTGATGTAAGAAATCACCGTCGAACTGTCTGATCGAATCAAGACTTTGAAGTCTTTCACTCGATCCGACCATGAGAGGAGAGCCTTCTTGACAACCCACAATTCCAAGATGTTGATATGAGCTGTAGACGCCTCCAGAGACCAAAGACCGGAGACCGACAGGGAGTCCTAGACTGCTCCCCATCCCTCTGAGAAGCATCTGTGAAGATAATCACCTGAGGGGAGGACTTGGCCAGAGGGACACCCCCTCAGAAGCAAAGAACGATCTTTCCAAAAATCTTGATGTGGAATTAAGTGTTCTCTTATGGGAATTTGATGGAAAATGTAGTGAACCGACTGCTTCCAAAGGGACATCAAGTACATTTGAAAGGGTCTTCTCATCAGTGCCGCCCAAGGAATGACATTCTCGTTGCTGACCCTCAAGCCTATCACCCTGAGAAAGAATCTTGCTCTGACCATGGAAGAAGTTGACAGAATGTCCATTGCCAAAGAAATAGCCTCTACTCTTGGATCTGAAGGAAAGACTAGGCCAGATCGAAAGAAACGCCTAGGTGCGTGAAGACTTGAGACGGAACTAGACTTGATTTTTTTAGATTTAAAATAGGCTGCATGCCAGACTGCAAACCTCTGGAATGACTTCTGAAAGAATTGAGGAAGACTGCTTTTATTGACCAATCGTCTATATAAACATGAAGATGGATAGAACGACGGTGCAAGATTCCTGACACGGCTGAAACTAGATGAGTGAAGAGAAAGGGGGCCATGGTCAGACCGAAGGGCATGGCTTGAAAATGCCATACCCGATCCTTGTAGGTGAACCTCATGAACTTTCGGAAAGACGGGTGGATAAGCACATGGAAGTAGGCATCCTTTAGATCGGTGGAGGAAGTCCACATGCCTGGATCTAGACTGGCGATGATCTGGGAGATGTACTTCTTCAGATTGAGGATAGGACGCCAACTTCCTGTTTTCTTGGAAACTAAGAAAATGGTTGAGTAGTAGCTCGGGTCTACTCTCCAAAGGGGAACCTCTTCTACGCCCTCCTTGATAATCATAGACTCCCAACTCCTCTTCTAAGGCCACCAACGTCTCCGGATTGGAGGGAATTGGTGTCCACTTGGGAAGGAGACAGAGGAGGAGGATGAAAGATCCAACAAGGTGCATACCCCCAGCGAATCTGATTTACAAGCCAGGAGACCTGAACAAGGGTATGCCAGGTCTCCCAGAACAGAGACAGGCGCCCTCCTACTGGCAAGCTGGGCAGAAGGCACTGGACCGACGGATCCGAAGGCACAAGAAGAGGAAGGGAAGAGACCGGAGAAGGAAAGAGAGCTGTACCTACCCGGGCGGTAGCCACACCTTCAAACTCTCTTACCCTGAAAACACCAGTAAGAAGACCGACCTCTGGACCTAGAACTGGATCTAGATAAGCTTGACCCCCCCCCTCTCGCCCTAAGAGAAGGGGGTTGCCGAATCTGGGATCTAAAACGGTGGGAGGAGATTGACTCGAACCGATCCCCCTCCACGGATCGGTCTTGGAAATTGGAAGATCTGTTTGATTTTGTAACTATCCTGGAGGAATACGCACCAAACTCATCTGGCCTAAGACTCTTCCTCCTAGGAGAGGAATTGGGGCACTTAACAGAGGAAGTCTCTCTTCACTGAGGGTCGCGAAACAGAGATCTGAGCCTGAAGATCCTTAGAAGATCTAAGATGCTCAGACTTTGACCGAATGAGGGTAGAGGAACTGACCAAAAATACCCTGGCCGAAAGGAGCCGAGATGAGACTACTCTTGAGATTACTAGAAATATTAACCTCTACAAGCTTCCTAGACCTTCTCTCCATAGTAATAAAGGCTAATGATCTACAGACAGAATTAAGAGAACCTCTCGAAATATCGGCCATAGTGCGAAAAACCTCAGCAGGAACCGGCTCACCTCTCCTGGGACATAAGAACTGCCTCCGAGAGTAAGGCAAGAAAATTAGCCGACTTAAGCTGTGACCTACACACAGACTCCCATTTGAAAAGATCAGAAGAGGCCTCGATTTTCACAGAATCCTTTAAATTAGAGGAAAGAACTTCCCAAGCATGGCTATTGACCGATTGAGGGATTTGTACATGTTAGTAAGTAAGAGAAAAGTCCTTAGAATGAACATCATTCACATAGAAGTGCAACATGTCAACTACCAAATTATCAACCGGGAGGACCTGAGGAGACAAGGAGGAGTCAGAGGAGGAAAGAGCAGACCCAAAAGAAGGCGGGTCTATAGAGAATTCATCCTTGAGAGGAAGAGACTAGAAGCAATCCACCGATGAGACAGGGACCAGTCTTCCGAAGAGGCCCTGACCGGACAAAACCTCTTCAGATCCCTGGCCCGACTGATCTGGGAATTGAGGGACAGAAGATCGATTAGAAGATTGATGAGAAGAATCACAAGAGATGATAGAGTCTAGAGTTCTAGAAGAGAGAGGAGAGCAAGACCTCCGAGAGGCTTGAGTAGACACAGGTAAAGAATCTGAAACTGAAGAAAATTGATCAGACAGAATGGGATCAACATCACTCTGCTGACCAGAAGATAAGGGAAATTGAACCAGACCACTAGCCGAAAACCTAGAGAGAATGGAAAATCGAGCCGACACGAAAGAACATTGAGGGAAGGGTCTCTAACAACAGAAAACAAGGAAAAATCCAGCCCCGAGTCAACGATTTGAAACTCTAATTCAGGGGAACGCACAACAGAAACTATAGGGTCAAGATCATCAAAGGAGGAAGAGGCAGAAGAGGAGGAAGGAGGAAGAGAAGAATTAGGATGAACAGAAGAACAGGAAGAGTGAGCAGGATCCGAAGAACCTGGAAAGGAATTGATAGCAGAATGAAGGCGGGAAAACCCCGGAGGAGGAGGGATAGACGAGGACTGAAAAAGAGAGGAAGAATTAGAAAGATGACTGGAGGAAAAAGCTCTAACCGAAAGAGAAGAGGAAAAAGAAGAAGGAAAAAAGAACAAGAAGGGGGGATGCCTAGCATCAGAAGAAGAACCTGAAACTACATCACGAAAACAGGAAGAAAAGGAACCTGAAGAAGCAGCAATATTAACTGAGAAAGAAACAGAGATCCCAAATCCTGAACCGGATGATCGCGAAAATAGTCAGAACTATCCCTAAGATGAGGAGAATAACCGGAGCTAACCAAATTTCTATATACAGAAACCTGACTCTTATCAACCAAATGCGATTCTGAAAAAATTGACTGACTAGAAGAGAAGCCTTTTTAGCCCAGGAAACTCTTGACCAGATGCTAAAGCCTAATCCCGGAAGGAGAAGCGGAAACCGGAAGCAGAAGTTGGCGCTGGGATAAGACCTTAACCGGATCTTGCAGACCCTGATAATTGACCAAACCGGAAGTCTCAGCAAAACTGGAAGCGGAAACTGGATGCTTAGCTGGATCTTGATGAACCGGAAGAGCACCTCTCAAACTGGAAGCGGAAGAGATAATACCGGGATCAGAAAAAGAAGTGGAAGTGCGCCTACCGGAAGTCGGGAAATTAATAGGGTCCTGAGGACCCAGATATCCAGCAGGACCGGAAGACCCACTAGAACCGGAAGAACAAGCACCGGAAGTGGGAATGGAAGAGGATAAAAGCCTACCGGAATTAAAAAAATAAACAGGATTCTGAGGACCTGGATATCCGGCCAAACCGGAAGTCATACTGGAAGCAGAAGAAGGACCAGAAACAGAAACCGGAAGTAGCGCCGGGTCTTGCAGACCCGAATCTACCAAGCACCTACCGGAAGTGCTTGATAAACCGGAAGTTACTGAACTTCCTGTCTGAGCTAAGATAGGAACAGGTGATCTCTTAACATTTCTGGCTACCGGAATTACGGAAAACTGGACATTGGCATAGGCACCTGAATCAGGGACTTCTGTCGCCGACACCACTGCTTGAGGGTAATTCCCCTCCTCAAGGCTTAGGTGGGTTTTGCCCGGTGACTTACTCGAAACCACCTTTAAGGGGTTTTTCTTCGAGTCCTTAGCTTTCAGTTTCGGGGACCGAATCCCTTACCTGGACATGAGGGAAGTCGGCTTACCCCCTAACCTTCCGGTTCTCATCCGACTCGGATGAATCTTCTCTTGCCACACGTATGCCTGTCAAAATCCGCTCATCTAAAGACGTAGTCAATACGGTCACAAAAGACTCAAAACGTGCAAAAAGAGCTAAGACAGCATCAGAATTAGCAGAATAGGCAACCCCCCCTCCAATGCTGGCGTAGAAGACACAGAAGTACTAGGAAAAGACACAGCTTTAGACTTGGGAGCAATGGAGGGGAAGCAATCAATGGGCAACGCGAACTTGGCCATAAAATCCTTGAAAAATGCTTTAGAAACGGTCGACGACCATCCTTTGCATATCCTGCACATCGCTAGTGGAGTACACGTAGTACATTTGAAACAAACATGGCCCCCAAACTCCATGGAGTGGACCCGATCGCACTTAGCCGACGTGCAATTCACCTTCTCAACTGATTTAACAGACTCCTAAAAACAAAAATAAAAATAGAGAATGAAGCATGCAGCTTCGAAAAACTTAAAAGAACTTCTCCAAAATATTGAGTCTGAGATAAAGAAAACAAGCACATGCTTAGAAAAGGCGGGAAAAATCTAATTCAAATATCCCTAATGAAAAAGGACTACTAGACTTCAAATTTTCTTAGTGATATAAAACGGAATGCACCAAAACATGTAGATATAAGTGAATATAATGGAAGAGTAATTAACAAATGATGATGATGACTTAGGCATGATTGACTACCACGAAAACGGTTTACTACCACGAAAACCGGTAACACATTCATAGAGTATAAATTGCAATAAAAACCATGAAATATTTAATAAACACAACTTAGGGAGGATAGACTTCATGTTAGGCATAATCCTGGACAGAAGAACTCTCAAATACGTAAGCTGAACTCGGCGCAAAGCTATAAAAACTTAAGCTGGAATATTTGCAGACTGTACTGCTTGCAGAATATTTGAAAAGTGAATTTGTTTCCTATTTGGGCTCCAATGCACATGCGCGGGCATGCGTAGTGACTCAGACAGGTGTCACCAAGGAGTGAGTACAGACTGGTGCGTCTTTTTCAGGGCATATGCTGGGATGTACCCTACCAATAGCCTGGTTGAGGGTATATTGAAATGGAATAGGCATATGGGGATATGCAAGCAAGCATAAAAATCTTATTCTGGTGGCTAAATGCAGAGTAGTTGATTTAGCAAGTAGTGATTGAACGGTATAGATGTTTTTGTGGTATAATAACAACTGTTCTTGTTTGTTTCAGGTTTATGATATACATATGTAGGTTTCGTCATTTCTTTTCATGGGGGCCCAACACTCCCCACCCCACCCCCTCCCCAATGCATTAGTGGATATGTGCCTTCAATATAATACGTGTGTTCCACAGTTTTATGAAGGGCAACCTAATGTGCATTTTCAGTGTCCAAAATTTGTGTGATATTGTTATCATGACATTGGTACAGTACATTAATTTCAGAATATAACAAGATTAAATCGTCTGAAGCAGGACAGGTAAATGCTACATGTACATTGTATATCTATGTTTACAAAGGCCAATGAGTAGTTATCTAAAATTCCCCCACAGACCCCCTTGCGGGTTGGTCTGTTGTTATATTAACCACTATAAAAACATATTTACCGTTCAATCACTACTTGCTAAATCAATTATCTGCATTTAGCTAACAGAATAAGATTTTTATGATTGCATACACTCCTCCCCATGCCTATTCCGTTAAATATGGACCCTCAACCAGGCTACTGGTTAGGTCCATCTCCAGTATATTAACTGATATAGACTGGCACCAGTCTGTACTCACTCCATAGTGACGCCTGTCACTAAGCGCGCTTGCGCATGCGCACTGGAGCCCAAATAGGAAACAGATTAACTTTTCTGAATTTAAGTGCCAAATACTATAGGCAAATTCTCAAATCAATTCCACGCAGGGTGGCTGAGGCCGGGTCATAGTGATTGAACGGTAAGTATGTTTTTATAGTGGTTAATAAAACAACAGACCAACCCGCAAGGGGGGTCTGTGGGGGGTTGTTATTAGACCACAAAAACATCCATTACCGTTCAATCACTACTTGCTAAACCCGTAGATTTGGTCAGTGCCCCACTTAAAACATTAGGTGGGAGGCGATTTGAAATCAACAAACAAGGATAAAAATCAAACCCATCTTATCCAAATGTTACTAACATAACATAATAGTGCGTTTAAATCAATCACACCATGATTATCAAATAAGGAAAACTTGAACTTAAGAGATAAATAAAAATCAAAATAAACTCTCACCATTTCTTACAGACGCCCAGTCTTAACGAAAATGGCGAGATGTGCTTGGTAAATGGTCTTCAGCTATTTTGGTTAAAATCGTAATATTACGAAAGGAGGCTTCTGCACTCTGATCTTTCAGATAAAAGGTTGCAAAAGAGGATTCAGATTTTCATCCTGCAACCCGTATGACTTCATCTAAATACAAACCGGCAAAAAGTGCAAAAGAGGAAGCCATTCCTCTAACATCGTGAGCTTTAATATGGGAGAGATTAATTTGTTCCGGAGAAGCAATCTCATAACAAAGCTCCCAAATCCATCAGGATATCGTAAACTTTGAGATGGGCTTAGTTAACTCTTTCACATAAGAAAACCATGAAAGGCACGGATCAAATCTTTTGAAATCAGTTCGCGGTTTGTACATTCTTAATGCCCTAACAGGACACCAGAGTTTATCGGAAGGCGAAAAAGACGATAATGATTTCTAAATGATCGGACTAGCAGGAAACCGGTTAGACTGAGTTTTAGATTAAAAAATCCCTTCTGGGATTAAAACTAAACCGTCCTCTGAAACTATAAATCTCTCAGCATGAATTTCTGAATGCCTTCTAGCAGAGGCTGTTAATACTAATAGAGGAAAGAGGTTCAAAATGACGGCCTGCCAGCACTTGAAGAACCAAAGCCAAGTTCCATGAAGGTAAAGGCTTAGCTATCGGAGGACGAATATTGCCTAAACCTCTAATAAAAACTATTAAAGGTCTTAGTGTCCTTGACATCGGCATACAGAAGAAGGCAAGGAAGAGAAGATGCCAGAGAAAATCTATATCCCCTAACCGAATTAGCTGATAAATGTAAGGAATCAAAGAGATATGTTAAAAAGTCTAATACTTTGGGAATAGAAACAGAATCGGGCACGAGACCTTGGTCTGAACACCATTCTCCAAAAATTTTAAGTCGACACTTGTAAACTCTGTGGTTCGACTCTCTTCTGGAAGAATCGATAATTGCTGGAGATCTTGAAGAAACATTATTCTCGTAGACCTTAGTTTCGATATTCTCCAAACACACAGACTGAAGATTTCTGGCACTTGGATGAAGACAAAGACCTCTTACATGAGACAGAAGATCCTGGGAGAACGGAAGAAGACGAGGGAAGTCTACCAGGAGATCTAGGTCTACAAACCAAATCCTCTTTGGCCAAAAAGGGGCTATAAAAGAATCTCGCAGATTTGTTCTTTGCCATTCTTCAACACTAACCAGAGCTCTAGATAAGCTTTTCAATAATTGGGTGATTCACTCTTAGAAATTTTGTAAATTGGGTTCCTTTGGAATTTAATTGGGTTATTATACATTATTAGCAACAGAACTGAAATTAATTGGGTGATTTTCTATTTCAGTACTCATGATGTTAAAAATTAATTGGGTGATTGGCAATTTTTATGGGGTGAAAACGCAAAAAACCCGCTTATCCAGAGCTCTGACACTAACGGAATCAAAATCGTTGGAGGGAACGCATAGACGAACATTCCTGTCCAGGACTGAGACAGGGCATCCACCGCCAGGGCTTGACTGTCCAGAAAAAGAGACATGTAAGAGATCTGAGCATTCAGAGATGTCGCAAACAGATCTACCAGAGGGCGATCCATAAGACTGAAAATCGCTTTGACAACCGACCTCTTTAACTGCCACTCTGTGTGAGCGAATTTGCTGGGACGTGACAGTTGGTCCGCAAGAAAATTCAGACTGCCTGGGACATAAGAAGACACTAGAAGAATCTGATTCGTGCGACACCATAAGAGAAGGGTCCACACTTCTAGACAAAGGAGAGATGACCGTGTATACCCCTGCCTGTTGATATGAGACCACTATCGAATTGTCCGACCGAATCGAGACTTTGAGACCTATCACAAGATCTGACCATGAAAGGAGCGCCTTCTTGACAGCACACAATTCCAGAATGTTGATATGAGCTGTCGACTCCTCCAGGGACCAAAGACTGGAAACCGACAGGGAGTCCCAGACCACTCCCCATCCCTCCTGAGAAGCGTCTGTGAAGAAAATCGCCTGAGGGGAGGACTTTACCAGTGGAACACCCATCAGAAGCAGAGAACGGTCTTTCCAAAAATCTAGAAGAGGAATCAGATGTTCTCTGATGGGAATCTGATGGTAAATAGAGTGAACCGACTGCTTCCAAAGGGACATTAAATACATTTGGAAGGGTCTTCTCGTCAAAAGCCTCTATTCTTGGATCTGAGGGGAAGATTAGACCCTGGGCCAGATCGAGAAAAAAAAAAATGCCTTAGATGCGTGAGATTTGAGAGGGACCTAGGCTTGATTTCTTTTAGATTTAAAATCCATCCTGGGTTGCATGCCAGACTACAAACCTCTGGAAGAATTCCTGAGAGAATTGAAGAAGACTTACTTTACTAACCAATCGTCTATATAACGTGGAGATGGATAGAACGACGGTGAAAATTTCTGCCACGGCTGAGACTAGCCGAGAAAAAGAAAAGGAGCCGTAGTCAGGCCAAAAGGCATGGCGCAAAAGTGTCAAACTCGATCTTAGTAAGCAAATCTCAGGAATTTTCTGAAGGAAGGGTAAATGAAACATGAAAGAAGGCATCATTTTGGTCGATGGAAACGACCACATACCCTGATTTAGACTGGAAATGATCTGGGAGATGGTCTCCATCTTGACTTGGGAGTAAGAATCATGAGATTTAATCATGACATACCCCCTTGTTAAATTAAAATTAATGCAGATTTGAATGTTTCAGAGTGAACAGAGATAATTTTACTAAGATTTAATGACAGGGTAGGAAAACCTCCCCTAGGCTGAACGCTCTCATGTATGTATAAATTCCGTATAATTAACATAATTCACAAAGAAAACTAACATGATAATGACCAAATTGTCAATTGAAAGGACCAGAGGAGACAAGAAAGAAGAATTAGAAGAGGAAAGAGCCGACACAAAAAAAGGAAGGTCTATAGAAAACTCGTCCTTAAAAGGAAGAGAAAGAGTCTAAGTAATCCAACAGTGAGCCAGGGACCAGTCATCCAGAGACCGTGACTGGACAAAATCTCCTCAGCCCTGACCGACTAGGGAATAGAAGAATAAGAAGAAGGATTAGGAGATGGAGAAGAAAAAAGATGAGAAGAGTCACCAGAGGCCATAGAATCAACAGTTCAAATGGAAAGAGGAGAGCAATGCCTCTTGGAAGCTAGAAGAGAAGAAAACTGTAAAGAATCAGAAAAGGAAAAAGATTGATCAGAAGGAATGTGAACCGATACAACATCCTGACGAGACGACATAGAAAGAATAGAGAAAAAAGCTGACATGAAAGAACGAACAAGGGACGAATCCCTAAAAACAGAAAACAATAAGAAAACCAGACCTTAATCAACAATTAGAAACTCAACTACTCAGCTGAAGAAGTAGTCCAACTGATTCTGGATTGTACAAGGACTCTAGATCCCGAGCTTTTAACCACAGAGTTCCTGGGCGCATTAGAGTATCATGCCAGATGGCTGACATATCTTTTACACACTCACAGGTTCACTTTACTTAGCAGCCCAAATCTGGCCACATTCGCTACATTATAGCTATCTTCTAGAACTTAACTCTTAAGTTACATTTCCTACCCAAGCTTTGGATTCTTCTACTCATACATAATATATGGCTGTTGTATGCTTCAGTACTAATTAAAAGGTGGATGTTTTATAAAGACTACTGAGTCTTCTTTCCCGGTGACAGTCCTCATGATTAATGATAGATCTGTACATAGTCAGCTTGTCATCGTACAAGTGCTCATAAACCGGACAACCGTTCTAAATCGGACAACTGTATTAAGTGTAGTGTTAAAAACTGTGATGACAGTGTTTAGGCATTAGGATTCTTACGCATGTGAGTGCGGTTCTCCTACGAATGAGGTTATGATTTCTACAAGTTACACGGTTAAAATAAATGTCAACCTGCCGACATAAGAGGAAAAAAGAGCGCGAAAAAAGGCTGAACGGCCCGAAGACAACTGGCCATCTAAAGTTGGATGAAATGAAAAATTAATTTTAATTGCGACATCTAGCGCTAATGCGTAGAATACAGACTGACTTTTCAACTGCAACATAAAACCCATTCGGCAACCAGTCGGAAGTCTTTAATTACGTTGAAATGTTTCACTGATAAAAGAATAATTGCTGAATATCTACAATTCCAAGAGAGACTTCAAGACTGGCAATGTCTCGGAATTAATATTTTCAGCGATTAAACATTCCGATTTTAAAAGCACTTACTGAAATAAGACTAACTCTTAGACAAAATGATGACTAGATCCTAGGAAAGACAAACCAGTAATCTCAGTAACAGCTATCACTGGAAATCCAAAAAAGGAAGACAGAACCGGAAGTTAATCATAGAACACCATGAAAACCGGTAATGACCCTATCCCCGGATGTACGAATCCGGAAGTGTAAAAATAGGAAACGGAAATGCGCAAAACGGAAGAAGACAACCGGAAACTGAACCCGGATGTACATTAAAAAAGCAGAATAAGCATAGGAACCGGAAATACGCAAACCGGAAGTCAGACGGGATACGGAAAGAACGGAGGTAGATCCGGAAATGAAAGTAACCCCTGTCCTGAGGACCTGATTCCACTACAACTGATTTAAGACATTGACATTGGCATATATATTAAAGACTGCAGGAAATTTCAATTTCCCTTTCTCCGAGATCTAACAATACTCACCATTCTGTTACTTCTGATATACAGCCGGCCCTGACAGCTGGCTCTAGGACTATAGACTTAGAAAGCCTTACCGACTCCTTGGAACCGGGTACTCGGCTCCCAACTGCCGAGTACCCGTCTACCATAGAGCTCATATTGTTTGCATAGCCACCAAACAAGAGAAATCCATGGCTTGCCTCCGTGGGGCTGGGAGGCTGGGTCCGTAACAGAATGGTGAGTATTGTTAGATC
Organism: Chaetoderma sp. LZ-2023a; assembly: GCA_034401795.1. NCBI lineage: Eukaryota > Metazoa > Mollusca > Caudofoveata > Chaetodermatida > Chaetodermatidae > Chaetoderma > Chaetoderma sp. LZ-2023a. The sequence goes on along the minus strand of CM067360.1, from coordinate 9,144,601 downwards.
TCGGAGAAAGGGAAATTGAAATTTCCTGCATTCTCCTTCGATCAATACTCACCATTCTGTTACTTCTGATATACACCAGATTTGATCAGTAACCTGGTGGGAAGGGGCAAGCCATAAATGCTACTTTTGCCCCTTGGAGAAAGACTTAGACTTAACAACTTGACTATCGGAGACCTAAAAGGACCGTCAAATTATCGGAACCGAATCACATTCGCGTCACTGGCCCCCCACTATTTCTCCTAAGAAAAGGGAGAGAACTTACGAACGTGTATCTCGCCTGAAACACAAATATGCCAAGAGGGTTAACTGCTCCTTGCATATCCACATGTATTAGCCTGGGAATGAGCATGAATATATAAGATGAATGAACATGATATAGACATAATACAAAAAACTCTCACTAATGAATTACCTTATGATAATCGGACTTCAGACGTACCGCCTCCAACCATTCACTGGTCCGGCCATCAGTGACACAATCTGGTTGTCATCCTCACGCTCGACCATGCATGCTTTAGGTTCTTTTCGTACCAAAGTGAGAAAAGGGTGAAAAGCAGTGTGGTCACTTAACTATCATCTCAAAACAGCTAAAGCGAGTGGATTGGCTGAGTCTGACACATCCCTCATATAGTAATCCGTAAATGAGGACTCACAGTGCCATTGTGCAACGGCCATGATGTCCTCTAACGGAACACCACTGTAAAGGGCGGTCGAGGCGGCTATTCCTCTAACATCGTGTGCCCTTGCGCCCTGCACCTGGTGCCCAGTCGCCATCTCATGAGTAGTCTGAATGCATTCGACTACCCAACGAGAGATAGTATCCATGGATGCTGCGCCATAAGGCTTTTTATGGCAGATCCACAGATGTCTATCGTTCGACCGTAACGAGTCAGTCCGTTTTCTGTACTTAGTCAAAGCACGGACCGGGCACCAGACACTGGCATCGCGATCAAACCTAGTTAACTTCGGTATTATGATCGGTTTGCCGGGATATCTCAAAGATTGATTCTTTGACATAAATTCTGCTCTAGGCAGAAGACGCAGACCCTCTCCGGAAACAATAAATCGGTCCCTCTCTGTCGAAAGCGCATGGATCTCACTGCGCCTTCTAGCTGAGGAAGCTGCCAATAGAAAAACCGCCTTTAGAGTCAAATGCTTTAGACTAGCCAAACGCAATGGTTCGAAAGGGTGCTTGGCCAGTACATTAAGCACTAAAGATAGACTCCAGGCTGGAATGACTACCGGTTGTCTCGGTCGGAGATTGCTCATTCCCTTCACCATCACATTTAACTGGGCCACCTCTGGACTATCCCTGTTGGCTAGACAAGGGATAACTGATGCCAAAGCTGACTTGTATCCAGCAATTGTGACGGGAGCTAGTCCTGAAAAGAACAGCTCACAGACAAAGTCTGCTATTTGCTGAATAGTGGATTGAAAGGTATCAATACCCTTTTCTTCACACCAGTCTGCAAATCTGTTAACCTTGTTGTTATATGACTTGAAGGTTGACCTCCTTCTCGCAGCCGCGATGAAATCAGCAGCTTGTCGAGAAAAGCCTTCCGACGTGGAACGTTGTTTGATAACATCCACGCAGTCAATTTGAACATTTCGGGACGCTCGTGTAGGAAGCGTCCGTTGGCCTGGGAGATTATGTTCGGAATCTCGGGCAGCTGCACTGGATTTTCCACCAGCAGATCTAGAAGATCCGTGAACCACGCCCTGCTAGGCCAATACGGCGCTATTAGCAGGACCAGACACGGTTCCTCCCTGATCTTCACCAATACCTTCGGTAGAAGGATGGTGGGTGGATACGCGTAAGCGTGCATCCCTCTCCAGCTTATCGCCAGAGCGTCTGTATCGACGGCATTTGGATCTGGAATCGGCGAGACATAAGTCATGATTTGAGCATTTCCCCTTGTGGCGAACAAGTCCACGTTGGGTTTGCCCCAATGCTCGAAGATCCTTCGTAGAACCGGAGGGTTGAGGGACCATTCTGTTGGCAGAATTCTCTGTCTGCGAGACAAAGCATCCGCCAGAATGTTCAATCGCCCAGGAATGTGAGCTGCTTTCAAAACAACCAAGTAATTCCTGCACCATTGAATCAAGTGCCACACTTTGATACATAGTGTGGGTGACTAGGTCCCGCCTTGGCGATTTATGTATGATACTAACGTCGAATTGTCGGACCGTATCAATATCACCTTGCCCCTGATCATCGGAAGAAACTCTTCCAACGCCAGTTCCACTGCCATCATTTCCAACAGATTGATATGCAGCTGACTCTCCAGGAGAGTCCATGTGCCCGAGACCTGGTGTTCTCCCAGGCAGGCACCCCCCCTCCTTCCAGCGACGCATCCGTGTACACGGACAGCTGGGGGCGAGGTAGGTGCAGCGAAACCCCTACTAGGAGATTCTGACGCTGTTTCCACCATACAAGATGCGATATTATCGGCTCCAAAACTGGCACCAGTTTTGACAGGGGTTCTGTTCTCTGTTTCCACAGAGACATCAGATACAACTGGATAGGTCGTCGCATTAGAGCAGCGAACGGGATCACTTGCTCCATGGAGACCATCATGCCCAGCATCTGAAACTGCCTCGCCTGAATGTGGTTTCCCACTCGAAAACTCTTGAGGATGGCTAACAGACACACCACTCTGGGCTCTGACGGGTAAACCCTGCCTTCCTCGAGATCGAATCGCATCCCCAAATAAACGAAATGTTGAGCAGTATCCACGTTCAACCTGGCTGCAGAGTCTGCCTTGAGCAGCCAGTCGTCTATGTAGGTGTGTAGCGCCACGTTCTCTTTTCTGAGAAATGCTGTCACCGCAAGGACCACTCTTGTGAAAACCCTCGGAGCTGTCGACAGGCCAAACGGGAGCACAGTAAACTCCCATACTTGATTCTGAAACGCAAATCTCAGAAACCTGTGCCAACTCCGATTCATAGGAATGTGGAAGTATGCATCTTTCAGATCGATCGACACACACACCACATTCCCTTCCTCAATCTCGCCATTACCGATCTCGGTGTTTCCATCTGGAACCGAGGCGTATGGATAAACCAATTTAATGGCCTGAGATTGAGTATGGGTCTCCATCCCCCCGTGCTCTTGGGGACAACGAACATATTTGAATAGAAGCCCGGAGTGTTCTGGTTCGCTGGTTTTATTGCTCCCTTCAGAAGCAAACCTGACACTTCGTTTTGAACGGCTTCTAACTTGTCTGGGTCCCGTGGTACGGGTGTCCAGACAGGTGCCAAAGACAGATTCTGCGGCGGAAAGTCCCACCACTCCGGCATGTACCCCTGGGATAACCATCCCAGGACCAGACTGTCTGATGTCACCCCTCACCAGGCCTCGACGAAACGCATGAGCCTTCCACCCACCATAGATGCCTCGACGTCTAACCTGGTTGTCCGGCTTGCGGTCCGCTCCCCCCCCCCCCCCTTTTCTTAACGAGAGAGAGAGAACCATTTCCGTCTTGGCTCGGCGGGCATAACTGGCACCGCTGTTCCTGTCGCACAGGTGCGGTCCAGGCGGATATGAAGGGAGCTTTCGTGCCCTCAGGTACGATCCGCTCCCTTCTTTCCGCCCTTGGAGGACTTACCCTTACCCTTCCCCTTGCCCTTTCCGCCTCTAGGGCGATCAGGAGCAACACTGGGGAGGGTAGGGGCCTCCACAACCTTCCTGGCTTTCTTAGCCAGCGGCGGCTGAGAAAATCCAACTGAAGCAGAAGTCGCAGCAGGCTTAGCTTTCGCCTTGCCTTTCTGCTTCTTCTGCTTCTTCGAAGGTTGACCAGCTAACGGCTTCCCTACAGCCCCTAGTGCGTGCGCTTGCCGCACTAGCTCTAGCTGCAGGTTAACCGCCAACCGATTCTGCGCGATGCTGGCCGTGTCCTCTAGGATGGCCCGCGCTTGGCCACCGAAGATGCTAGGCCCTGTCAGGGGTGTCCCAAGAAGACGCTCCCTGACTGCCGTAGCCGGACGCATATGGTCAAGAACCATCTGCCTCCTGGACATGGTCACAAGCGCTTGCACCCTTGCCAGTGCGTCCATAGACAGCACCAAGCCATCATTCACGCACGAAAGCACCACAGGTGGCACAGGGTGGCCTGCCCCCGCTTCAGCCCACACCGACTGAAGAAGGCGATAAGAATGAATGACAGCACTCATAGCTGCCCTCACACCCTCGTCGCATAGGGACAGGACTTCCTCTTGGTGTACCTGGGACCTGTCCACAAGTGCCGGACCGGGGCCACCCGCTCCAGCACTCTGAACCCCCAGGACCCATCGGTCATCCTCCGCGGGCAAGATCCCCGTCCTAATCGACGCAACCGACGGACGGGGCGCATCCTCCTCGGCCGTGGCCGAATCCACAGACGGGTCCACCCTGGCTAGCCAAGCCAGAGCCTCGGACCAGTCTACTTCCGAGGAGGAAACACCCACGAACACGTCACCCGTTGACGCGCTCACGTGCCTGCCAGCCACGGCCTCCCGACAAGGAGCCGCGGCTGACACGCCAGGCACTCCGGTACCAAACGGTTCCGCCGCCACCCCATGAAACACACCAGTCCATGGGGTAGGTCCGCACGGAAAACCGTACGGACCCGTAGCGGACGCGGAACCGTGGCCAGACACGGGCGCCAACGGCACCCCATGTCTGACCGCCGGACCGGGCGAGATAGGTGAGTACCACGCCCGGCCCGGCACACCGGTCACCGTGTCAGCTGGTGCCAAACCAACCGACACGGGACCGGTACCAGATTGGCCTCAACCACAGGCGGAGCCGCTGCCCTGGTTTGCGCCAAGCCAGACAGATGGAGGACGGTTCCGTCCAGGACGGAATCGACCTCCATATTCTCCACCCGTGGCATCACAGGCCGCAGTAATTTCTCCTCCTCGGCCTCCTCGTCTTCAGACTACGAAGTCGTCATCAGATGAGGAAACCGCGGAGCCGTCCTGGCGGACGGCTCCCACACCTGACGGACCGGCCACCGCTACTGGACCACCCGGAGGTGGCCGCAGAGAAACAGAACCCATCAGGCCGGAGCCCGACGGGACTGCCAGGGGGCCGTACGAGACGGCTCCCTCGGTGGCCAGTCCAGAAGCCTGTCCTAAGACAGGGTCCGAACCAGGAATGGGGAGAAACTGCCCCCCAACCTTCGGCAGCAGTGACGACACCAGCGTGGGCAGAACGCTATGTAGAAAACCCTGCATAGCCGGACCGAACCACGCCGGCGGTGCCATCTCCGCCACCTCCAGCTGGGGACGTGGAGCGGCCCCACCCGCTGAACCGGACGCTCCACGATTTACGATCGCACCGCCTGACCCCGCGTCAGACCCAGCCACATCCTTCTGGGCAAGGAACTTCAACATCATATCCGCGGACCACACTGCAAACACACACTACACCTAACATCTAGGTTACAGGGCGTACACCTAAAACCCATGGGCCTTGAACAAGACCCGTACGAATTTGTGGCACTCGTCACATGATGGCGGGGCTGGCTTGGCCTATAAATAAGCACAAACCTACAATAAGCAAGCGGAACGACACACGGATGGAAGGCAGACAATTAATTTTCAAATAATTTGACCATAAATTAACTGCACTCCTCCCGCACCGTTACAGCACAGATCGCATTGACTATAACGACAAGAACGAAGCGGGCATAAATACACCCATAATTGATCCTCCAGGATGTATAACGGAACCAGGAATCATATCGCATAGCATTCGGGGTATATTTAACAATTAATATAAATTATACTCCTAACGAAAGCCAAAACGATATGTGAAGAAACAACAAAATGTAAACAAACTGCTGTAGCACACGGTAAAACCGCAGACCACACATCTTAATCAAGAATTTTGAAACCACCGATCATTGCAAACAGATCGTGACAACACGTAAACTTGAACCTTCCAAAGTTTCCGGTACCATTTTTAGTACACAGCACCCAGAACAAGATGCGGGAATTAATGAAAAATTTTCTTCACATAAAGATCCAAGCACCACGGGTGTGACATCACCCGCTCGGATCCTACGGAGAACGACGTCAGCCGATATTCGTGTTAGAAATACTGTAGCAAACACCTATTTTCATATCTGCCAATCGCCTGTTGGGGTTTAAAGAAGGCGATCATCCGGCATATCTCGTTGTTAACACACATCCCAGATTCTCTGGGGTCAGAAATTGGGACATGCGACACAACGAAATTTAGAGACCTAAGTCTTTTAACTATGGATAATAAGGAATTATACAACCTGGTTATCCTCAGCGGTATCCATTATTATCCAATTTATCCTTTCAAGAACGCACTAGCTATCACAATCACAGATTATAACAAGACTTAGTTTTTCTATTAAATCTTTGTCCACTGCGAAAAGCATGTATTGCACTTGTTGCTATGCCAACAAGAATGAGCTCTATGGTAGACGGGTACTCGGCAGTTGGGAGCCGAGTACCCGGTTCCAAGGAGTCGGTAAGGCTTTCTAAGTCTATAGTCCTAGAGCCAGCTGTCAGGGCCGGCTGTATATCAGAAGTAACAGAATGGTGAGTATTGATCGAAGGAGAAGGGGGCTTCCGCCGCCGCCACCACTGCTTGAAGGTCATGCCTTTTCTTCTTATTTACAACCTCAAGACTCACGTGGGTTTGACCCGGTGACCTGCTTGAGATCACCTTTGACAGCTTATTTGCTCTAATTATTTGCTCTTTATTCTTAATTCATTCACTAGACCGGAAGTACGTCCCAACCGGAAGCGGAAATCGGAAGAGCTTATTAGTCATACCGGAAATGGTCGGAACGGAAGTAAGAACCAGATCTTGAAGACCCGGATGTCCTGCAAAACCGGAAGACATACCGGAAACTGTCGGAATGGAAGTATCACCGGAAGACGGAAGTAAACCCGAGTCCCGAATCCACCCCAACGGAACCGGAAGAACTAACAAAACTAGATTGCGGACTATGGCTATAGGCGACATATGAAGAATCTTGACGACCGGTATGACCAAAAATTTTGGCATTAGCATAAGGCTTTTGGACGTTAGCTTCCGCCTCCGCCACCACAGCTTGAGGTTATGCCTATCACCCTCAAGACTAATGTGGGTTTGACCCGGTGAACTGCACGAGCCCACCTTCGAGAGCTTAGTCGCTCTAGACTTTGTTTAGGAGACCCGATTACTTGCATTGATGTTAGAGGAATCGGTTTCCCCCATTTGCGGGAATGCCCACTAGCCCTCGGGCTATCGTCAGAATCAGAAGAAACTTCCTGTTTCTTGGCCTCCATGATGGCAGAAGATATTCTTTCGTCTAAAGATTTAGTCAAAACTGCAGCGAAGGATTCAAATCTCGCAAATAAAGCTATCACTGCTTCCGAATTCACCGAAGAAGCACCCCCCCCTCCATTGCTGCTGGATTAGACATATTAGAATATTGCAAAAGATACAGCTTTTGTCTACTAGCGACGGAGGAAGGGGAAGGACGACCATAGGGCAGCGCTGTAAGGACGAATAATCCTCAAAGACACTTAGATACGAACGCAGACCACCCTATGCAAAACCCGCACATCGATGTGGGGGTACACGTAGTGCACTTAAAACAGAAATGTCCTCCATACTCCACAGAGTGAACTCGTTCACAGATTGAGGACGTGCACTTGATTTATCGGTCGTTAATGCACTCTTAAAAAACGAAAGATTACGAAAGAAGCATACAGCTTAGAATTTCGATAAAAAGGAGTCTAGAAACATGCAAATGCCTTTCAAAGAGAGGCCGGAAAAGTTCAAATTCAGGATTGTTTTCTATCATAGGGAAATAAATGTAATTCCTTGTAAAGCACTATTTTTTCTTTTAACTGAAAGTGATTACGGGCTCACTGGAGTAATAGTGTTTTTAAATGAGAATGACTTAGGCATATTAAAGTTGTTACCACGAAAACAAAACCCACGAAAACCAGTAACATTTATATACATAGTTATAAAGTTCAATATAACCATGAAATACTTCCAAAAACATAATTTTGGGAGGATAGACTTCATAGTAGGCATATCTTAGTGTGAGGAAGTCCTTCAATAGTAAGCTAACACAGCGCAAAGCTATAAAAACTTTCTGATAATATTTGTGCAGTTGTTCTGCTTGCAGAATAATTGAAAAGTGAATCTGTTTCCTATTTGGGTTCCAGTGCGCATGCACAAGCGCGCTTAGTGACAGGCGTCACTATGGAGTGAGTACAGATTGGTGCCAGTCTATATCAGTTAATATAATGGAGATGGACCTAACCAGTAACCTGGTTGATGGTCCATATTTATAGGAATAGGCATGGGGAGGAGTGTATGCAAGCATAAAAATCTTATTCTGGTAGCTAAATGCAGATAATTGATTTAGCAAGTAGTGATTGAACGGTAATGGATGTTTTGTGGTGTAATAACTATCGTTTCATATTATCGTTCTTTCGATACATTATAATAGAAATTTTCTGTGTCTTATGTTGCATGGTTGTTATTCGGAAGTTTGAAAAGAAGTATTGAATATTTTTATGGCACTTCACAGTATAAATTTGGCACATCTTATATGCCGTGGTTGTCGTGTATCATATTATTCTAAAAGAAAATTTAAGATAAGAAGTCCATTTTTACGACGCTTCACAGTAATGACAGTATAAATTTGGCACATCTTATGCAACATGGGCACATGCATTACATGTATATTCTAGAATAACTGTGGCATGCGGAAACATTCGAGTAGCGGGACATTTTTTTTCATTTCACGTTTGTGCCAGTTTTGTTGATGCGTATTTACCAAATTAAAAAGAAAATCTTTTTCTGTAGCTCAGCCAAAATAAAAAAATGCCATCCGCACAGTTGCGATCAAATTTTAGGCTCGCTTATGGTTTTGCTCCAGCAATTTTAATGTAAAGTTGATTTCAGGCGGCTCTATATTTCACGACAGATATTAATGATTTTCCAGCTTACATACAATACAGATCATAGTTAGCTTTACTTGCGTTTAAATGGTGTCATTTTCTCGTCATTTTCTCGTAGTGATCTATGTAGTCATAGCGCATTTGGTTAAATCTCAAGATGCATCTTGAATTTTATCTTGACGGGTTTAAATTTTGACACTATGGGTTTGACATTTTGAAGGACGGGTTTAAATTTTGCCGTACGTGTTTGGTAGCATTTGAAAATTTTACGATAAATTAAACGCGCCATCAATTCCAACTGCAGATCTCCAGTTCTTTCGCCGTGTCCTATGGGTAGAGGCAAACAGGTACTCGGTTCCTAGTCTAGGTAGACCCGGTTATCAGTACACGTTTTCCTTGCATGGTTTGCAAACTTTGAGCGATTGGTACAGCAAATTTTAGGTTATTTACGTCAATTTGTGGCTGGATTTATCATAAGATGTATTTAATTTAGTGTTTCTTCACGGGATTCGTCTAATTTCTGCGTTTTTATAGTGAAAATCCTGATATATCTAATGCTGATTGTCTTGAACTTGAACATCATTCCATTTTGATGACGTCATCGCATATATGTTGCCATCAATGGCAAATCTGATTGGTTGAACTAATGTCATGACACTTTGACAGTTGTGTACTATTAGATGACAGTTGCATGGGTGTTTTGCGCGCTATACTCCATCTAAAAAACTACTGATCTGATTTCAAATTTTAAAACAAAAAAGCAACATAACCTAAACAAGGATTTCCAGACTTTGGCTGTGATCTGGACAAAAACCCAGGAGGATCCAGACTGGGTAAAAATTTTAATCTATGGATATATCGGAAACAAACTGGTCAGATTTTGCTCAAATTTTAACAAAGGTGGTGTGATCATACATTAAGATTTAACAACCTTGGATGCAATCAAAAGAAAATTTTAGGCTGTGGGTTACAATCTCTGATAACTTGGATCTATCTGACTGATGAAAAGTAAGCGATAACTAGATTGTTTGGTCGATGACGTGTCCTAGCAAATCGGCCATGTTCACTACTTTAACCTCTTTAGCCTACCCCACCCTCAGGGTTGGGTAGGCTAAACCAGAAATGTGGGTGCAATGCAACCATGAATCTCAACTTCATGACAGTAATGAACTATGGAGATTGACCTCAAAGATAAAATAAATTTAGAAGGCTTATCAATGAGAGGCCCAAGGGCCTGTAATGCTACCCTTGGACAATAAGGGCTGCCAGCAGAGAAGGCCACTACTATGTCAAAAAAGGCTGCCTATATAATATACTGAGTATGTACATACATGTACCTATCTATCTATCTATAAAAAGTATTTTCAAAATATTCAGCAGGTTGCCTGTATACCCGTATCTAATTTCGACTTCCTATTTTTCTTTTCAGATGAGGCGGACAGAGGCAAACCGTCAAAATATCTCATCTGATGACGGTTGTTGCTAAGCACAGATTTATAAATAGGGATAAGCGCTAACAAAAGTAATTTTATAATGTTCAAGTTTCCGTATAAAACTGTTTTAAAACAAACATGAATAAAATAAATTGGTTGAATAATTTCACTTTATTTCGTCAGTTATTTCTATAGTGAACACATACAACTTGTACTATAACATGCGAAAAACTACTGAATGTTTGAATCACATTCCATAAGGATCGAAAAGTATAGATACAGAAAAAAAGAAATATAAAAATCATTTTCATCCTCATATTCAATACATTGATCGTTGTTCTTGTTTGATATGTTGAAGCTTACAGCGATATGATCATTCCACCAAGTTTTGTTGAAATTGGGACACTAATTAAGGAGTAGGGTTTTAAATGGTTCTGCAGTTTTCAAAAAATCCAAATGGCCACCAAAAATGACCACATAAAATTCTGAATAGAAGTTCTCGAGCCAAGTTTGGATATAATCCACCAAGAGGTTATGGAGAATATGCATTTTGCCGATTTATATCCAGCCAACTAGGGTTGCAATCTGTAAAGCGGTTAATGAGCGTTTTGAGTTTCCGCAAAAAATTCAATAAAATCAAAGATTTTCACACAAAAATTGACCAATCAAAATTCTGTATGTATGTTCAGAAGCATTAGGGGCCTTCCAGCCAAATTAGCTTGAAATCTGCCATGCTGTTAATGTGGAGTAGTGTTTTTAAACATAAGTTGACGGATGGACGGCGGACAACAGATGGTTGCCATGCATATCAGTGACTTTGACCTTTTGGCCAGAAAATCATTGTGTGATGCCGTGTCATTATAAGGAGGCATGTGTCCAAGTTTGGAACCAGTATGATTAACCAAACATGAGATATAAACAGAAAAGTTAAGCTAAACACAAACTGTACGCCGCCGGGTGATGTGCAGGGTATCACAATAGCTTGTTTTACTTCGTAGTTGAGATAAAAATGGCCTCTTGCACTCCATAGTAACCTACATTTGTTTGAATTCCATCCACCGGCTTCGGAGGAGTTGCCTTACACAGAGACTGGCGTGGATCGCCGTGAAAAATCTGGATGTCATAAGGAGAAGTGATCAGTGAGAGCTGGGGTTAAAATTAACGTGAGCTCGAGGTTAGCAGAAAATTGACCAGGGCTCATACAACTTGTAACTGACCAACTCAATGGTAACAATTTGAAATGTCACCCATTTAATGGTCAAGGTGTTCAAACAATTCCTCTGCTGTGATCTTCAGAAATGTCGATTTGCAGAGCAAGATGACTATTTTTGAAAATTTACCAGTAGAATGACTGGCTCAATAATTGAGCCAGTCATTCCAGTGGTAAAATTTCAAAAATAGTCTTCCCTTATAGTAGATTCTAGTAATGACCAGTCTATGGAGAGGGTGTCAAATGATGTGCGACAGTGTGGTTAGGACTATGGGAAATCTAGATAAATCTGGAAGACGCCAATCTCTGACTATATAAAATAAATGTTGTCAGACAATCCGCAATCATATGGATAACATACATACTAAATTTGGTTGAATTCCACCCAACTGTTTGGGAGGAGTTAGCATGATGGATGGACGGAGACAAATCTAACCTAATTTTTTCAAAACATGGAGATAAAGAAAGGACTCGAGGAGATTTTAAAGGTAGGTAGGTAATTAATTCAACGTCATCATACTAAAATGTCATTTTCTTTCGGACTGAGAAATTAGGCTACCACCATCATTTACTATGCCACATTGTTTTCAGGACTTGTCGGTGAAAGGGTTAAACATAGCAAAAACTGGAATTGGCAAGAGGATAAAACAGAAATCTAGATTTTCTAATGGATGGATCCACTTTTAGCTATGCCCCGGCCATCTCTAGGTAGGCTCCGTCGATGCTTTGCGACTGCGTGTGTTGGGATCAGTATGTACTTTGAATCCTGAATTCCAAATTTCATGGTAACTATAGATACAGCTAACCTGTTGAATATTTTGAAACTAATTTCAAGTAATTTGACTGGGGTCTGTTGTTAAATATTCAACAGAATGTTTATTAAATAGTAAAGACATACAATTCGTACAACTGACTCTTAAGGGTTTAACAGATTTAGCTTCATCAGCCTACATATGATGTAATTCATTATGACATCATATACTTAACCCTTTAACACTCATGCAGGGTTTTGCTGAGGCAGGGCCCTTTCACCATTTAGCGCTCTAAAATTCACAACGTCCAATCATTACCTTCACACATGGTTCAGTGGCCCAATGGATTTTAGGACATAGATATCTTCCATGTATGTACTTGATCCAACATTTGTCAAAATGACCCATGATTTATTGAGGAAGTGGGCCAGTTCACCCCACTAAGCAACCGGACCAGCAGAACCCTGCTCATATCATCCAAAAACAGCTTCTGCAGTGTTGTTGAGAAATATCTATTTGCAGACCAATAAAAGGCTATTTTTGAAAATTTATCACTGGAATGACTGTCTCGATAACCGAGCCAGTCATTCCAGTCGTAAATTTTCAAAAAATAGTCTTCTTTTGTTCTGCAAATGGATATTTTCCTATCGGTCATTGGCGGTCTGACTTGAGTCAGTCTTTCACTCTCCTGACATGTGCGATTCACTGTCCTCAGCGGTCACTCACCTGGAAACACCAACCCTCCACCAGAAAACTTTGAAGTCTAGATGCTCTCTGAGAGCAACTGAGGCATTTCCAGGTATAAATAGGCCGAAGGGGTGTTTTGTTGTCTATGAAATTTAGATATTTTTCACTAATTTTCCATAGAATTTTTTCTTCCAAACTTCACATCACCTGAGTTGTAACCACCATGCATGTCACCCAGAAAAATTAATGAATAATCCAGCACGCTTATCAGGTACCACTGTACCACCATGCATGTCACCCAAGAAAATGAATGAATAAACCGGCATGATTATAATCGTGCTGGTTTATTCTAACAAATATTATCGGTGAGGTACGTGGTGGTATAGTGAATATCACTATGAGCAATGTACGCTGTACTCAAACAGAGTGAGATTATAGTAGCTAATTTATTATTGTGGCGTGAGACTGAGTGGTGGTGGTAGTAAACACCTGACCGGGCAGTGCACCAGTATCATGTCAAAATAGCATTCTATCAGTATTTGTGTTGGTACAGTTTTTAATAATTTATTACATAATGTACTTGTACCAACACAGATAGAATGCTATTTTGTCATGCTACTGTTGCAGTGTTAGGTCAGGTGTTCACTATCACCGCTCAGTCTTACTTATAGTTTTGCCCAATGGAGTAATCCAGTTTTAGCTATGTCCCGCCCATCTCTAGCTAAGCTCCACCCAAGCTTTACCTGCGTTGGGATCAATCTCTGCACTCTCTGAATCTCAAATTCCAGAAAACTATACATGTAAGCTGTTGATATGACAGCAAAAGCTCCCAGTCAAATTTAGTTTTAAAATATTCAACATCATTTTTATTAACCCTTTAATGGTCATGCCGACCAAAACTGGCCTCTGTTATGGCCTTGTGAAATGTCCATTTACAGGCCAAGAGAATAGAATTTTTGAAAATTCACCACAAATGACTGGCTCAAGGACCGAGCCAGTAATTTGTCATAAATGTTCAAAAATTGTATTCTCTTGGCCTCTAATTGGACATTCAATAAGCGGATATTAAAATTTTCTTCACCAAATTTGACCATTAAAGGGTTAAATAGAATACATATAGTCCATCATCAATTAAGTGTCTGTGACGATTGATGAACTTATCTACATCATTCATTATGTCATTGATTATGTTGTCATCCTTAAGCATCATGTAGTTGATTATGACATCATGATTGATGGATAAAATGGAAAGATCCATTATGTAATGCTTATAACTCCCTGTGTAATCATATTTGTTTCACTTTCTATTTCAGCTACTGTTGAAACATACATGTAGCTAGACCACAAACACATGTTGCAAAAATAAACGTACAAAATCTGAAGAGCAGGACAAAAATTTGAAAGACCACTCAGTTATATATGACCTGTGACCAGCAACATCATTCATCAACACAGACAGTAGCATAACCATAAACCACCACTGATCACCGGCATGAGCAATATTATATAGGACCAAGATAGTGTACTGCTGTTCTAGAGACTGGACTTGTATTGTTATTGATCATCGATAACAATACAAGTCTCAAAATCAACGGTAAACTATCTTGGTCTTATATAATATTGCTCATGCTGGTAATCAGTGGTGGTTTGCGCTACTGTCTGTGTTGGTGATTGTTTGAGCAAACTCTGCATTATATCAATATGGCAGCATTCAATAACAATGACATTAAACTTTTAAGTGAATGAATAAACAATTTAATCAAATCCAAAATGACCTGGTTTGACTTATTTACTGTATGTAGGTAAAGGTTGTATGGTGTTTTCATCATTTCTTTGATCTTCAGTGGCACAAGGATTGAGAATTTTTCCCCACTGTGAACAGCGGAACAAGGTAGTTAAAGGTAAGTAAAGCTTCAGCTTTACAACCCTTTACTGTCCAATATTTGTCAAGAAAATGTAAATTTCTGCTGAACCCTTTAATAGGTAAATATGGTCAAGAAAATTCCAATTATCTCATAAAATGTCAATTCTGGGAGCCAGTCATTCCAGTGATAAATTTTCAAAAATAGTATTCTCTTAGTCAGCAAAAGGGCATTTCTCAGGAGCACTGCAGAGGCTGGTTATGACCAATTTGACAATTAAAGGGTTGGTAAATGTCCATTTGCAAGCCAAGGCAATTTTTTAACATTTAGAACTGTAATGACTTGCTTGGTTATCAAGCCAATTATTCCAGTGATAAAAATTTTAAAAATAGTCTTCTCTTGGCCTACAAATAGTCATTTCTTAAGAGAATTTGATTTCAGAGGCCGGTTTTGACCACTCACTGAGTCACGATAATGTTTTCATATGTCGTGGACCTTTAATCCTAAAATTGGTTTAAGAAAATTCTAATTTTCCTATAGAAAATGTCCGTTTGCAGAGCAAGTGAAATACGTTTTTGAAAATTTACCAATGGCTCGGTTATGGAGACACTCATTTCAGTGGTCAATTTAAAAAAAAATAATTCTCTTGTTCTGCATATGGATATTTCTCAAGGCCGCTACAGAACATGTTTTCACCAGCTGGAGTGTTAAAGGGTCAATTGCTAAAATGTACAACTCTTATAACAGTGACTAACTACTAACTATTGGTATGTTATTGGTATATCTAATCATGTTAGTTAGAGCTAATTCAATATAACAAACTTTAACAGTTAATTAAATTCAAACGGTACAAATGATCATAGTGAATGCACCAAAATCGCCCACGCTTCAGGGCAAACTCTTTGTCACTGACTGGAGAAGTTCAATCGATCTGTAGTGTACCAGCTTCAAGTTCATCTTCAAGTCTTTCCAGTAGTGGTGGCTTCCTCATCATCAAACATGCCATCATCAGAAGATTCACTGTTACAACACATTAGCTGTCTCACCATTACGATCAGTGTCCAATTCCACGTTTACAACGCCACGATGAGTGATATTTGGTTAAAAATATACAACACAATATATAGCCAGTAACACACTATATACATGTACTGTTAGGCCCTATGACCTGACAGCGGCTGTTATGGTGATACACCGCCCTCAGACTTTGGCGCAGAAATCAAACACATTATATAATACAGGGTGGGAATATCGCCTCCAACAAGGGAGTACTTCTACTATTGCATTAACAATTTCAACCAACAAGAGAAAATAACAAATTTGTTACGAATGTGTCAAAATTCTGTTGAATATTTTGATACTAATTTGACTGAAAGCCAGCTTCCAGTCAAATTGCTTTCAAAATATTCAACATCATACTTATATAATGACTGTAAAAGTGGAATTCTGGGATTTCAGGTTCAAATGGGTAAAATGTGATAATTCATTGGTTTTGATTTGGGGCCCACTTCGCTGATAATGCAGGTTACTAGGCCAATATTGGCCCAGTAACCTGCCTTAACATTCTTGTTTTAGTAAATGTGATGTCACTGATAATGAGAAAGTTATAGATTGTTGCAAGAGAGTCACTGGCACAAATATATATATATATATACATGTATATTTCGTTTACCTCTGGTCGTGAAAAAACAATAATGTTGAAGATAAACAATCCAATAAACTCGATCATTGATGCGTGTCTTCGTTTACAATTTTCGAGAAAACTAACTTCAAGCACTGCCAGTAATAAGGCCGAGTTAAGATGCTGAAGCGGTCAAATATATAGGCATCACACTTTCTGATTGGCAGTTTCGTTATTCTGCGTTATCTGTCTACTTTTTAGTCTGTGGTATACACGAAATGTGCACAGATTGATGTATTGCAGACACAAAAATATGTTATTTTCTAAACAGTTGACGCCATCTTTGCTAAATCTCATTAAATATGCGTGTATTCTCGACCAATCGGACGGTGATACCCGTTGCCGAAAACGGGTAATGAGGTTATGTACTCAGATACTCCCTGAGTGAGTTCAGGAAGGCGAATGTTTGGCGAACGTTCTTGTTCTACGCGGTACAGTGTTCAGTTAGTAATGGAAAACGTTTTTCGCGCACCTGAACACAAACCCCCCCCCCCAGGCACGGGTAAAACAATTATGTACACATGTGCATGTCTATGTAAAAGTGGAGACTTTCAGTTACAGATTATGTATAAAATAGCGAAATCGAAAACAAGTGAATGTCAGGTTTGCGGACTTTGTAAATCGCTTCCCTTTCCGTTATAAGATGTTATAAAACTAGCCGCAAATGGTGCATATATTGTTCTAAAAAGTTATGACCATTATGTCGGCTCAAATTAGACTATATAGGAAATAAACCCATTTCAGAGAATATCTTGGTATATTCATCCAGATTTCAAGAGAAATTGTGGATTGAAAATTTATTAAAACATACAAATGTACGCACTGTCATCACACTAGCTTCATACACAGTAAAGAATACCCAGGTGCGGAGTTCACACACGTCCATTTTATACAAAATTACGATTGACGATTACGATGATGACATTTCGGCAATTATCATTTACGGCCACGAAAAAAGCTAAAGGCGATGCATGTACTTAACACATATACGGCTCCAATTGCAATTTAAATTTACATGTACGGGTCCTTGACAGACTGTAGACTGATTCCACTTTATGCTTCAGGGCATAATTTAGTGTAAAATTTGGCGTAGCGGACATTGCTATGCAAATTGAAACTTGTGTAGCAGGTGCCAAATTTCATGTGGCAACTACAATATTTGTTAAGCATGGTGAATTTGTTAAGATATGGTGTTTGGAGTGGTGCAGGAAACAATACTATATAATAAACTCAACTATGCATATAATGTTTGCCCATTTCTAAGCTTTATAATAAATTGTTGTAAACGTGAAACTAAAATCTATATATTAATGATGATTATAATAAAAATTAACAATACTGTGGATATGACAGGAGTTCTGACTGACAGCAAGTCTCAGGTCTGACTGTGAGTACAGACACAGATTATACAGTACACTTACTTATCAGACAGTTGACTCTCATATTTGATCTTGCCACTGGATAACTTAAAACAGAATCAACTGTCTGATAAGCAAGTGTACTGTATTTAATCTGTAACTGTACTCAGTCAGGCCTGAGACATTCTGTCAGTCAGAACTCTTTCTTTACCATCAATTGATACATCAGTCGATTGGTTCATTACCATTCAGCAACTGTTTGTATAAGTTTTGTACAATAATGATGGCTTCAGGTGTGACAAATGTTATCATTTCAAGCAAGAAACATTACTCATTCATGCTAGGTATTTTTACACAAAGAAGCCATCTCATTATTTTAATTTCTACTTTCATTACATTAATTTTTATTTGTGTAAAATAACTAACATGACTTAGTAAATTATTTCTAGCATCAAATGGTGTTACAGTCATTTGTGGCACCTGAAGCTGCTACCATTATTGCATTGGGCGTCTACATTGAAAATTACACCATCCAGCATTACTATTAACAGCACAGAGAAGAAATCAATGTTTAACTTCTAAACTTCAATTACAGAAAAAGGAAAAGGAATCTCTTCATGTTGATGACTGAGAATATTTAATTTTTAGACATCCTCATCACCATCATCATCAGCTGTCCTTTTCAAGTTCCTACCTGATGGCCTTGTTGGCGTTTCCACGGCTTTCTTTGGAACCAATGATAAAAGAGGTGGCCCCTCAATGCTAATTCGCATCAAATGATCCAGTGTCCTGGCCAAGACTGCAATGCCAGTCACTCTTGATCCTCCCCATGGCGCTAAATCCACGTTCTACCTTGGCATTACTGACTGGAAACATCAGGAGAATTTGGATCACATGCCCCAGATTTGGAAACTTTGAGCTGTAACTTGTCAAAATTTGGGCCCATATGTCATTCTTTGACACGCCCTGTTCCTTCAAATTATCGAGCCAGAAGTTTTTGAAAGAATCAAATTCAATGAGAAAAAGATCAAGTGTGACATTCTCTTTATCTAGGAGGGAGTCAAAGCCACTAGTAACCAGAGAGAGAGAGTTCTTTATGACCAAATGATTTATAGGCATCCTTCTCTGTTGGCCACATTGCTGGATCCAGCAAGTTTACAGTAAGGAACACGGGCTTGTTCTTGAGGTCTTCAAAGCGACACTGAACATATTTTGTGATACTGTTAATATATTTGGAGCGAGCATCATTTACAAATTTAGTGCTAGTAGCATTGAGTGACCCACTGAGAGATGTTACATGCACACCCTTAAATTTTATATCCTTGTTATCCACACTGTTGGCCGTTAATCAAAGCAATAAAATTTGTGCATTTGTCAGGGTCATCAAGCTACAGCCTGTCTGCCACGTCATAAAATGCCTCAAGACTAGACATGGCGAATAACAGGTCGACTGAGTTGCCCTGTAGGTGACAAGACAGGGCAGCAAAGTGGGTTTAGTAAGACCACGAAAATAGCATGTGCAACAAAAACTTGACACTGGTTTTGAAAGAATCAAATTCAATGAGAAAAAGATCAAGTGTGACATTCTCTTTATCTAGGAGGGAGCCAAAGTGACTAGTAACCAGAGAGAGAGAGAGAGTTCTTTATGACCAAATGATTTATAGGCATCCTTCTCTGTTGGCCACATTGCTGGATCCAGCAAATTTACAGCAAGGAACACAGGCTTGTTCTTGAGGTCTTCAAAGCGACAAATAAATATCCTTTGAATCGAGATGCATCAGCATTCACACCAGCCTCGGCTGTCATAGACTCCAGGTGAGCAACAACAACGGGGTAAGAGCTGAGGAGAGCATGGATAGCTCTACTCTTGTGTTGTAGCCACCTGGTTCCATGAGCCTTTTCTGGCTTCTTGACTGACTCATCCATTATTTCTCCCAGACCTCTAATTTCTCGTAAGCGTTTAGGACTTTTCTCATAAACATAGTACAGGCTAGTGAGCATGTCTGAAATTTCATCCATGTATGTCTCGGCGAAAGCATCCTTAACACCGAGCTCAATCCCATGATTAAAACAGTGCATAGCAATTAACCAATCCGTATTGTCATTCCGAAGTAGTGTAACTAAACCTCCATGGATACTGATTGGTAAAGGCTGAACTGTAATTTCACAAAGCCTTCACTTTGTCTTCATGTAAACAGTACAATACAGAGACGTAACATAGCCTCTAGCCTCTTCAAAGCGTAACCATTCATTGTCTGTAACCCACATTTTAACCGTCTCTACTCTGACAGTTGACATGATTTTAAACAGCTTTGTTCAAACGTTTATTGATCAATTTTAGCGACAAACGTATATATTTGTAGGATAGAGGAGTATGAATTCAAACATATATTAAAATAATTCAGCGAGAAACGTGTTTGTTTGTATGATACATGTAGAATAGTACAATTGCCACAGATCACAGATCTGTATCTAAAACAAAAATCACCTGTGTATTGCTGCGGTATGCTCTTCAGAATGGTTTATGCTAGCGACTTTGAACGCGGTAGTAGATATGAATTGGGAACCATATAGCAATATATTACGTGTTTAGAAGCACGTTTCGTTGACGATAGACTTGGTAATCAACTTGCAATAATATTCTGGATATTCTTATGTTAAAGCACAACCAAGCACAAGAGAAATACAGCCCACAATCGAATAACAACAGTAAGAACAAAGAGCAAAAGTTGACCTGTTTAAATGAAGCATTAATGAACAAGATCAGAAAGTAACACCGCAGTTGGCAGCTCTTTATGGAGACACGAGATGAAAATAAACACAAAGAATATGCTAAAATTAGAAACCAAGTCAAAGGATTAGTGAGAAAAGGCAAAAGAAATCAGGAAAAAGCTATAGCTAAGAATGCAAAGAGGAACCCTAAGATACTTTGGAAATACGTCAATTCAAAAGGCTAGTTAAAAGAGGAATTGCAGAACTAAAATCAACAAATCCTTGGCAGAGGAAGTAGTACCAGAAACATGGAAAACAGCTAATGTAACGACACTTTTCAAAGAGGGAAGTATATCAGAGCCTTGGAATTACAGACTGGTTAGCTTGACTAGTGTTTTATGTAAACTGATGGAGAAGTTAGTTAGAGCAAAGATTATGGACCACATGACCAGAAATAAACTGTTTAGTAAATCTCAATTTGGATTCCTACCTGGAAGATCGACTACCTTACAATTATTGAAGGTCATGGAGGACTGGACCTGTATTATGGATAAAGACGGAAAGATAGATACAGTGTACATGGACTTCATGAAAGCCTTTGACACCGTTCCATACCAATGTTTATTAGGAAAGCTAAGAGGTTATGGTATAAGTCAACAACTAATCTCATGGATTGAAAACTTCTTGTCAAACAGACAACAAATAGTTGTTGTCAATGGAGTTTCGTCTGAAAGCAGGCTTGTGACAAGTGGCATTCCCCAGGGTAGTGTATTGGGCCCAGTATTGTTCGTCGTTTACATAAACGATTTACTAGATATAGTGAATGCAGCAACATGTATCTCTTTGCAGATGATACATATGCAAAGAAATAAAGAGTGTGGATGATGAGGAGATGCAAAATGATTTAGATGCACTCCAGAACTGGACAGATAAATGGCTATTGTGGTTTCATCCAGACAAATGTAAAGTAATGACAATACAGAGCCAAAAACACAAGGAGGAAATAAAGAGAGATTATCATTTATATAAACAAAATGGCGAGCGTGTGACACTTGAATTTGTGGATAAAGAAAAAGATATTGGTGTAATCATTGACAATAACCTATCATTTAAGGCACACAGGAAAGCGCAAGTGAACAAAGCAAACAGCATTATGGGGATAATAAGAAGAACATTTACATATCTTGATGAGGAGATATTCACTTACAATTCAAAGCATTGGTGAGGCCACATCTTGAATATGCAGTCAGTGTGTGGGAACCACAGAGTAAGACGGAAACCCTGGTGGTTTAAAATGTACAGAAGCGGGCAACAAAGCTTTCCATGCGCTGAAAGAGCCAGACTAAGGAGGCATGGCCAAATTCAACATTAGAAAATAACAAAAATCTACAAATACTTTTAGGAGACCTAGTCAACAAGCCATTCTCCCACTGCATTATTGTTGGAGACTTCAACCTTCCATGCATCAATTGGGTCAATAACTCAACTACAAATGGGCCAGGCCATACAGAATATGAATTTATTGAGACTGTAAGAGATTACTTCTTGTACCAACATATTACAGAACCAACAAGAGGGAGGGGAACAGATAGATCATCATGCATTGATCTACTATTTACAAATGAAGAGGGGATGGTAGATCAAATTGATATTGGCGCACCCCTTGGAAAAAGCGATCATGCACTAATAACCTTTAAGTTTAATGCTGAAGTGACAGGCTTGCTAAAACCAAAAACAATATATTTGTATGAGAAAGCCGATTTTGAGAAAATGAAACAAATGCTTGATATGGATTGGGATGACATGTTGAAGGCCAAACTAGATTTAAGAAAAAATTCATTTACAAGCCGAGTCAACAATCTATGGAACAGCCTATCCAATGCATTAGTAAACATCGATTCAGCGTTTAAATTTGAGGTAGGACTGGATTGATTTTGGCAAGATCAAGAAATTAAGTATGACTTTACTGCGGACTACAAAATGCCTGGAAGTCACGTGCATCCATCGTATAAGTCAGAGGAAAATGAAGAGGCGGACATAGGGGCTGGACAAGCCTAAGTCCACAACAACATCCTAAGACATCTAGTTTGGCCTTTTCCTTTCGTACTCTCAGGCTATGGCCGCTTGTGTAGCTGCTTTCTCTTACCTCAAACATGTTGGCTGTCACCTCCGTGTCATACACTCCATTCAGGATTTTGTAAACTGCAATCATGTCACCTCTCAGTCGTTTATATTTGAGCTTTGGCAGGCCATCAATCAATCAATCATATTCTATTTCTGTGAGAAGGCTAAAAGCCTGTAATGACAGATTCCTAATTTCCTTTTTCAATTTGGTAATAAAACATGGGATTTATATTGCCAGCTAGCTAGTTATAGTATAGGGGTTGGTTATCCCATAGTTTATCTAATTTTGGGCTTATGTCCAAAGTCATTCTGGGCTTATGTAAATAGCCAGCTCAAGTCCAAAGATAATGTGGGAGACTTAGAAGATCTTGATGGCAATTTAATAACCACAAACGAAAGAAAAAGTCAAGAACTAAATCGCTTTTTCTCTAGTACCTTCACCAATGAGAACCTAGATAGTATCCCAACATTTACAACAGAGACTACAACAACAATAAACAATATTACTGTCTCTGTTGAAGACGTCAGAAAAAAACTTGCAGATTTAAAAACAAATAAATCAGCTGGTCCTGATGACCTGCATCCAAGAATTTTACATGAACTAAAAGATGTATTATCTGAACCACTTAGCATAATTTATAACAAGTCATTATCAGAAGGGACTATACCTTCTGACTGGAAATGTGCTAATGTTATACCTGTGCATAAAAAAGCAGCAAAGAGGGATCTGAACAATTACAGACCCATCAGTCTAACCTCAGTTCCATCCAAAATACTTGAAAGCATAGTAAGGGACAAGCTGATAGAGTATATGAAGAAAAGTGAAATAATTACCGAATACCAACATGGGTTCCTACGGGGGAGATCAACGGTAACTCAAATGCTAGAAGTAATAGACGAATGGACAAATGCTTTGGATAATAAGAAATCGATTGATGTAATTTATCTTGATTTTAAGAAGGCTTTTGACTCTGTACCACACGAGCGATTGTTTATCAAGTTAAACGCATATGGTATTTCGGGGAAACTCCTAGAAAGGATTAAGTCATTTCTAATAGGAAGAAAGCAGAGAGTAGTGGTTAATGGGGCAGCCTCAGATTGGGCCAGGGTCATAAGCGGTGTCCCACAGGGCAGTGTACTTGGCCCACTACTGTTTGTAATATACGTAAATGACATGCCAAGAAACATAAAATCCAGACTCTATCTTTTCGCAGACGATACTAAATTGTTCAACTCAATAACTGATGTGAGTGATTGTGAAATCCTGCAAAATGATCTAGAGGCCATTCAAAACTGGGCCCAAAATTGGCAATTAATGTTCAACACAAACAAAAGCTCAGTTATGCACATTGGCCACAAGCCAAGTGCCAGTAATTGTAAGTACAAACTCCTTGATAATGATATAACAGTAGCCCTAAAGGAGGAGAGCGAGATCAATGATCTGGGTATAATAATCGATTCAAACTTAACATTTGAAACCCATATAAATAACATCACATCAAAAGCCAACAGAATGACAGGGCTTATATGGAGAACGTTTCATTCCATTACTACAGACATATTTAAGATGCTGTACCAAAGTTTAATACGCCCTCATCTGGAGTATGCTGGTCCCGTTTGGTCCCCACACACATGGAAATTTGCCGAACAATTAGAAAAAGTCCAGAAACGAGCGACTAAAATGGTACCAGCTTTGCGGAACATGTCCTATGAAAATCGTCTTCGGAATCTCAACTTACCAACCTTAATGTATAGAAGAATACGAGGAGATCTCATAAATGTTTTTAAGTATCTTAATAATATCTACTCAGTAAATCACAGTAAACTATTCACATTAAATCAAGATGACAGAACACGTGGCCACAAATTCAAACTTAGAAAAACTAGAGCGAATACTAACAATAGACTGAATTTTTTCTCCAACAGAATCATAGACTGGTGGAATGCATTACCGGAAACAGTCGTTGACGCACCTACCATAAACACATTCAAAGCTAGACTAGACAAAATCTATGTAACGCACCCAGTGTACTACAACTATAGAGCATTAGATAAGCCAAATCACCCGAAAATCACCATACATTAATAATTAATAATTATAGTTTATACACCAGCTGATAATAGGACGTAAAAGTCCTGGTTAGCTGTATACTTGTTATGTTATGTTATGACGCAATACTTGGATTGCATGTGCAGACCAGATTGTGGATATTTATAAGCACTAAGTTTATTTTTATTTTAATGCATGTTTTATTTGAGTGAATATTTGGTAGTTATGAAATTTACAGCATTTGTTGATAAAAGTCCTACCTTTAACTCTTATATTAAATTTGCGAAAATGTGCTTACACCCTCGAAAACCCATTTTCCGACGATTCACGATATGTGTGTAAGGTGTCTGCCATACCAATAGGCAATGCCTTCGGCGGACAACATGTTATGGCTCATGAATATTGTTTATTTGGAGTAATTGAATAAATAATCTTGAATCTTGAAGTTGACTCTTGAATCTGCTCAGTTTTACTTTATGAACGAAAACTGGTAACTAGCCTAAATATCGAACATTATTGTTTCGATATTGTTAATTTTAACAGATTTAAGGAGCCACATAATCTTGCAATATGCCTCACGTTAACTGATGTTGACAATTACCTTTATCTATCGTACAAAATAAGAAATTCATGCAAAACCTGTCTACTTTTTCTTATTCTTGTTCTGTAAATTCTCCTGTCGTATGAGACCCATGGCTGGTAAAGGTCACGTACATATGTAATGTTATATTGTAAGTTATGAAAGTAAATTAGTTTGCATTGAACTACTGTTTTATCTAATTTTTAAGTGCTGTCCAAGTTAAAGGTCTTGTGAGGACTTGCGGTCGATTAATTTTATGGTCTACTACACTATTTAAACACAATAGCGTCACTTTGGAGTGAGAAAAATATGTTAGGCAGCCCAAATAACGAGATTAAATGACACCTCAATCTGAATCACAACACCACTCGCTGTGACGTCACACCTGGAACGGCGCTGTGAGCGGGGTCAATATTTCTCTGTCTGTAGTACAAAAGTAACATATTTTAAAACATGCGTTTAACAGGATAGACTTCACCTACCATAACATAAATTATGTCATGTTGAAGCTATTAAGTCTTCAAGAAATAAAAGATCATGATTTTTTTAAAATCTATTATGATATTTATTCATTTTTAATGGTTTGATGGATAGCTATATTCGCATAATAATAGGCCTATAACTACGGTAAACCATGGGCAATGCTGAAAATCGGAAATATTTCAATGCATGTGACAAATACTCTGTAGTCTAGTAGGCATAATTGCCGATTCATTACCATTCTTGAAATGACTTGGTGTACTATGTAATATCTGGGATGGATGTATGTGAGTGTGATGATCGAGGTGGGTGGGAGAGGTTGACGATGGCTATAATTGTACTATTATTCATATCTAAATGCATAGGCTACAGAGTGTAGTTACAACTTTTTCTGAAAATTACGAATGTACAATAAGTGTGTCAGTGCGTCCTATGTGAAATTTCCCATGATTACTGATTAGAATGTAATTGTTTACCTCTAAGCTTTTGGCAATGTGTTTGTATAATAATAATGTAGAGGCATGTACGGGTCAACACGTACGTTGGTGTGTATGTGGTGCGGCGGAAACATCACGCCCATGACAACCACATGAACTATATCGTTTTCAAACCAACTTCTTCCATGTATGGAAGTAGCATACACTCATGTTTCAATGTTATGAAAAAGAAAAACTGTAGCGGATCGATAAATGCTTCCAAAGCAAAAACATAAATATGGTAGTTAGAACCATATGAACACGATACAAGAAACGTTATGTTGAATATTTTGAACACAATTTGGGTTGAAATCCAACCCAATTATGTTCAAAATATTCAACAGTATATGTTATTTAAGTTGTACTATAAGCGTGCGGACGGCATTGAAATCCTCGCTACGCACCTCGACCGCTGCCTAAATTGTAAACAAACCGTGTACTGTCAATAATATGTCAATGTAGACTATGCGCAAATAGATTAGTTTAGATTAGATTTATATTTACCCAACATTTTAGTTAATTTTAAACACATAGCTGGAGTAACTGCTATATTGCAATCATAAATTTATTCATAAGCCTACACAATGGTAAATGGCGATCGTGCGTGCACTGAGCGGTGTAGGCCTACTTAATATCATTTAAAAAGTTGTACATTTGTATACATGCATGCCTATCGTCTATGCAAAATCTATGCGGTCAATCCAGAAAGATAAGATATATATGCATTTGTAGAATTGTATTTCAAGAAGTGTGTGGGTGGGTTTGATTAAATATAGCCTAATTCACGTACACGAAATCCGATGTTACTGTCACCTCTAACATGCCTATACGTTAGAATTGTGATGGCAGGCACCGTGACCATGAGGTCTGTCCTTTAAGTTTAATCAACAAAAATATCATCTACTTCGATATTATTGAACATTTGTGCATCTCGAACAATGTAGTGTCCCTGTCTGAACAATGAATTGTCAAAGAATAGGTGCATAGGTGCCTAATACGCGCAGCAGTAGAGAGCCTAGCTATGCTCCCCGAGATAATAATCTAGACTAATAGGAATTGGTGTCATCCTGGTGTGACATCACCTCTCTAGCGCGATAGCTAAAAAACGTTTGGTTGTAAGGTGGTTGCTATATGCTTATCTTAGCTTTGGTTGGGCCGATTACAAAAATTAAAAAAGCATTTTGTTCTTCTAGTAAAGGAGAATCTGTTTTATGATTGTTAATCAGAGTGATCGGGTATCTAGTCCTCACAACATCTTTAAATGCAGCAGCAATTTCTACATGTACACCATTTCGTTGATTAGATACAGTCTGGATATTGAGAACTCAGGATACATATTGTAGCCTCTTTCTGTGTAGAGTGTGAATGAGGGTGCAGCTTAAAGATTCTAATATGCATGTCAGATTGTCATTTCTTGTTAAGGAGTAAATATTTGATCGTTTTCTGCAGTCTATTATGAACTGAGTGATGATGTGCTTATGTTGCGAGATCTTGTTCCAGGCTAAGAGATCGAATCTTTCCACAACTGCTAGTTTGATTGGTGCAATATGTTGTTCCCTGATGGAGTTAGTGATTGGACATGATGTTGCCCACAGACAGGACATGTAGCACTTATGGTGTAGTTGCAAAACTCACGGATTGGAACATGTATGTACCGGTCAAGAGTCTAGATTTTGTGAGCACCATTTTAACTACGCCGGTCATGGCTTGAATACATGAATGTGGTTCCGATTTGCATGCTGCTGCATCAAGGTAGTACAATGTGGATTTCTGTTCGCAGTCTTTTATGAGGCTCTCAGTCCAGAAATTATTTATTGCTATTTTTACCGATCTTTTCCAGGTGAGTTTTGATAGAGGGTCATGTAGTAGGCTATGAAGATCAGGTAGAGAATATGCTTCGAGCAAATGTGTAATACAAATTAGGAATGTGTCTGGGCCAGCTTTGATGAAACGCTGCCTTAGAAGAATTTGTATCAGAGTCTGATTGTTGCAGGTGAGAAATGAATTGAATAATGTAAGTTGACGTTTGTGAATTTCTCCTGTTATGGGAAGGGCCCCTAACAGATGACAGCAGCAGTTGCAGTCCTGGTGGGAAGTGATTGTATTCTGTGGGGGAATCCTGTATGGAAGTTTTTTAACTGCTCTATCTGTCCTCTGTTCAGAGCAAGAGTCTCCAGTCCGAATAACAAACGAGGTAGTACATATGATGGGTGAATAATATACAATATCTTTGGATTTAGACCATTAGTGCCATGCAAACTTGTCCTCATCAATACATAGAGGGTACGTCTCGCAAGATTGATTCTTTCCTGGACATTTATTTGCCACTCTTCTCTCATTGACCTCGTGATTCTTAGGTGTACAGTTTGATCAAGGATCGGTATCTGAACATCACCCAGATTCCATTTTGAAATCAAGGTTTTCTTCATACTCGAAGCAGTAGCATTCTTTCTGATCAATGCACTCTTTGTTGGATGAACATTGAAGTGGTGGTGATTTGCATAGTTATATGCAACATTTGCAATTGCCTATAATTCTGTTTGATCATTCACTTCAAACATACATGCCAAATGATGGTGATGATGATGATGACGATGACGACGGAGACGATGACGACGACGATGACGACGACGACGACGACGATGATGATGATGAGGATACAGCTGCTACTACTAGGCTACTGCTGCAGCTCCTACTGCTACTGCTGCTGCCGCTACTACCACCACTACTACTACTACTACTACTACTACTACTACTACTACTACTACTACTAATACTGCTGCTGCTGCTGCTGCTGCTGCTGCTGCTGCTGCTGCTGCTGCTGCTGCTGATGATTATGATGATGATGATGATGATAATAATAATAATAATAATAATAATTATTATTATTATTTTTATTATTATTTGTTTTCTTCTTTTTCATGGTTGCATCTGCCTTGGAGACAAAGTGTGCCACCATCTGAATGGCTACAAACGACTCCGGTAGATGCCATGGGTTCCATTGGGATATTACGCAACATCCGCGGCCAATGACACACGTATGACCAAAACTAAGTACACTAAGAACAATAGCACATTATATCAGTGATTCATTCCCAATTACAATTAACATTACATTTCTAGAGTCGAAGAACTAAAGACAATAACATGTTTATCTAAAGTGCAGGACATGATCATAAACGTATATTCTCTGTCTATAATTTAGCTGCCTGGTTGCTACAAGCCAAAACAATTTTCAAGGCAAATAAACACTGGATGTGCTCTCTCTCTCTCTCTCTCTCTCTCTCTCTCTCTCTCTCTCTCTCTCTCTCTCGCTCTCTCTCTCTCTCTCTCTCTCTCTCTCTCTCTCTCTCTCTCTCTCTCTCTCTCTCTCTCTCTCTCTCTCGTTTATAATTAATTGTTGGAATTTTCAAAATAGAATTATGTCTATTTCTTATATGATGTATCACTGAGCCATTTTGAAACCGCTAAATAATTCTTATACCATTAATGAATCCAATCCAATGTATTAATCAAATATATGACGTCATAATCAATTTCGTCCAATTAATTAATCCAATGTATTAATCACATATATGACATCATAATCAATTACGATCCAATGTATTAATCAAATATATGACGTCATAATCAATTTCGTCACATCCAGGTTGACGTCACAACAAACAAACAAACTAAACAATGAATGCCATCTTAGTCAGTCAAGAACGCTAAATAGTCGGTCAGACTATACATATTTACTGTTAATAAACTTTCTGTTGGATAATTTGGAGCCAATTTGACTAGGCGCATCTACTACCAGCGGGAAGAAAATGCATCCTGTAAAATTGGTTTCAAATTATTCAGTCAACATACCTGCACCACAATAAAGGTATATATTTATGTAAATAAAAAATTATATTTACAGAGTTAAGGGCCCTACCTATTCGATCGATCCCAACTCAGGCTAATGTTGGATAGAGCTTAGCTAACATTATTATTTAATTGTACATAAATGGGTACCCACATGTGTGCATAAGGGCATGCAGGTGTGCGTAAGTCACTTATAGTCTGGCGTCACATTCAAATAAATTCATAAAATGACGTATCTAGTGCCTTCATGAACAATGAACAAGTCCCCGCCAAATGTAGGAATAGTTCCTTATATCTTAAGGTCGTGTTCACGCTGGAGCCAATCCGGAATAACACCATACATCAGGAAGACGTTATTCCTGATTGATTATCCACTAAGAACACGGCCTAAGCTGCCATACACAACAACAGCAGTCCGGACAAATTAGTTTCAAAATATTTAACAGCTTAACTGTAAAATTGCCTTGAAGAAAGAATGCATTTGAGGTAGATTGTTTGTCTGCATGTCTGTCCATTGTGTATGTGTGCGTACGTCCATGCTCGCATAATTGTGTACGTAAGTGTCTGCATGTAAGTCCGTAGATGTGTGCGTTAATGTGTGTCTATATCAGTGTAGGTGCGCAACTTATAAGTAGGCAATCATAATATAAAATATAATAATGCTATTCTTCTTATTATTATTAATCTTGCAGCAGTTTTTTTATTTTTTATTTTTCGACATTTGTACAAACATTCAATGTATATTATATATTATTGTACATAGTGTATATATGTTTGAGGGCCTCGTTAACATCAGGCAACTGACGATTTCACCTCGCAAAATAAACAATATTATTATTATTATTATTATTATTATTATTATTATTAGACATCAAGAGTATATCGTCAGCACACGTAGAACAGCCCGTATATGTTGTTCCTATGGACAATCCAAGACTGTTTTCTCAAGGTGTATGAGAACATCATTAATGTATAATTTGTAGAGGTGAGTAGATAGTATTCCTCCTTGTCGAACTCCTTGGTTGATCTGTAGATATTCACTAAGACCACCTTTCCATTTGACTTCTGACGACAGATCTTGATACATATTATCTAACATGGACCAGTAGTTGTGCTTGATGCCTTGTTGGAATAGCTTGTCCATAAGGATAATGTGATTTACTACATCGAACGCTTTCTCGCTGTCAAGTGTAACCAGGTACAGTGTGTCTTTTGACAATGAGCTGTCAATTGATGCTTCAGAAATTAACAGAGTGACCATTGATGGTGACAGATCTTTTGTGAAGCCATACTGAAGCGAAGATTGATTTCTCGACATGTTGTCATT
The DNA here is from genome assembly GCA_034401795.1 of Chaetoderma sp. LZ-2023a. Taxonomy (NCBI): domain Eukaryota; kingdom Metazoa; phylum Mollusca; class Caudofoveata; order Chaetodermatida; family Chaetodermatidae; genus Chaetoderma; species Chaetoderma sp. LZ-2023a. The sequence continues at coordinate 9,113,089 of CM067360.1, read as the reverse complement.
CAGTCTGGCAAGCGTTAGATGTTCGAAGACTTTCCCTAAGATCGAGGTCACTGTGATTCCCCTATAGTTGGAAATATGGGATTTGTATTTGCATTTCTTACAAACAGGGGTAATAATGCCTGTCCTAAATAGCATTGGTCATTGCACTCAGTAAGTATTTGGTTGTAGATTTCACGCAGGAGGGGTATAATTACATAATCCTGCTGCCTTGATATGCTCAGCTGATAGTTGACATTCATCACAAGCTTTGCCCGTATTTAGATGGCTAATTGTTGTTTTGATTTACAGTTCTGTAAATGGAGGGGTTTCAGAGCAGTCATTTATACAGATATCTTTTATCAGATTGTGGCGAAATTCGCATTCAGATAGATGTGCTGGATCATAATGTGCGAGACATTTGGGTGTTGCCAGGTATTCGTAATACTTTGCAAAGATTCTCTTCTGTTGTTGAGGATCTAAGATTTCATCATTGTTGTGAATGAGAATTTCAGTGGTGATAGGTCTATCTGCTATATTTCTTCTAATGATTTGGTAGAATTTCTGCGTGGATGGTAGAGCTGGGCGGTCTGACGGTAGTATCGTGAGGACCGTGGTATACCGTGAACCGATACCGTGACCATTGACATTTCCAAATACCGTGAATACCGTCCATAATGTTTGAGCAATATTTGAGAAATATATTCATAAAATCTGACTTGACCACGGGTAAATAGGTGCTAATAGTGCCAAAAATACAGGCATCCCTAACTATTAGCCGAGTTGAAGTGAAAGGGTCGTTGTAAAAACAAACATCAAGACGTCAATTACAAAATAATGACAGGCGTATGTCAAAATGTACTAAAACGTAGTATTTGCTCGCGCCAATTTATTAACAACGAGCAGCGTTGAAGTCGTTATTTTATTTTTTTTCTGGCTTGTTTTAAGAAATTTCTTTAAGGATTAAATCCAGTTTAAGTAACGACACCTAAAAATTATAGTGTTTTAGTTTTTGTAATTCATTTTTCAACTGGCTACACATCGGAAGTTCGCGGAAATAGCTTTTTACACGCATTGTTCACGTGAAGCATGGTGAGTAACGAGTCTGCACATCGGGTACTCGGTAATTATCAGAAGCTTTGGAATCGGCTATAGGAAAGTCGTCGTCGTCAACTCAATATCGTGTTATATATATGTGTACCAATTTATTTATTTTACCTATATTTACCGTTGATTGGAGATGGAAGTGAAAAGGAAACGGAAAAAATTGTTCTAATTTCGTGGCATGCCTCAAGCTCAGATGACGGTGTACCGTGGTACCGCAGTATGTTTTCATGGTACCGATACCATCATGTAAATATCAATACCGCCCAGCTCTAGTGGATGGGTAGCTTTCTAATTGATCACAGAAGTCCTCTCTTTCTCGCGCACGCTCTATTCTACTTTGTCTATGGACTGACTTTTTTGCCTGTTTTAGCTCAAGAAATGTGGCTGAGTTTCCTCTATTGTGACCTGCACTGACACAGATATGGTGCTTGTTTTTGCAATCTGCTAATAGTTTCATAAACTCTGGTGATGTTTTCCATTGTGGACTTTTAGACAGATCAGTCTTGATTGGACTGCTTTCTGTGCCGCAGATTTAAGGAATTGTGTTACCATTTGTAGCTTGTTGTCCATCGATGTGTTCTGGAAGGAAGCATTCACACAATGCTTTTCTAGTATTTGCTGGAATAGCGCTGGGTTCCTGTTATCCCATTGTAGTTTGTAGGATTTTGTTGCCGACACATCTTTCTTAGAGGTCTGGACAGTTAAAAGAGACAGTTGTATACTTACAGGAACATGAGAGGACATATTCAATGATCACATGTCATGGATTAGTGATAACTTGATAGCATTCTCATTACAGGAGAGGATATAGTCTATTTGTGATGAAGAACTGCCATTGTGATGAAAAAGGTGGCCTTGCTGTGTAACCTGGGTGAGTAAAGCAGTTTATGTTCTTCCGCAAATGTTCTTAATATAATATCATGTGAATACTGAGTTTGTTGTGGGTGTTGGTAAGTATACATTAATCAGGCAGACTGGTTTCTTATTGTTTATTTCGATTGCCAGGATCCTCTCGTTGCCATCTGGAAGTTTTCTTATTCGGCTCTGAAGATGTTTTGGCCCTGATTGACCGTATGAACCGTGGATATTACTAATAGGATCATTGCTATCATGACATCGGGTAAAGACTTGCTGCTTAGGTAATATACACTCTATTGTTGTCGTTTCAAATTCCCATAGCCAGTGTTCTTGTAGGCACAAAAGATTAGTAGCTTAGCCTGCCAATTTTATGAGATAAGCAATGTTGGTGTTAACCCCATCGATGCTGAATGAAAAGATGTTTATTGGGTCCGATCTGTCAGTACAGTTTCTGGCCTCTGTGAGAGCATGCCTGGTGGTATTTTCTTTGGGATGGCAACCTCTAAAAATACTGATAGTTTTTGTCACTTGATAGCATTCTCATTACAGGAGAGGATATAGTCTATTTGTGATGAAGAACTGCCATTGTGATGAAAGATTGCCTTGCTGTGTAACCTGGGTGAGTAAAGCAGTTTATGTTCTTCCGCAAATGTTCTTAATATAATATCATGTGAATGCGATCTTTCTTCATCAAGTGTTCTGTTCAGATCACCACACAGGATGACTAGGTGTATTTAACTATGTCTTTCAATAATGTGGTGAATAATGTCCAGACATTCACGATAGAAGAAAGAAAGTAGTCGACTGTGATAATCGATGGTCAATGTGTTCTGAATTTGACAGACTAAACTGTGTTGCTTGTCCACTGCTGGTATTTATAAATGTAGATTTTTCTGTATGATATGATGTTGGTTCATGGTTATTGGCAGTCTGTGTGCAGATGTCGCTGGTCTGATAACTGGGCTGTATTGTTGGCTCGCTGTTCTTAGATAGTAACACTGACTCGTAAGGAGGTGGTTGGTGTGTTTGTTGCTGTGCCAGACTTTTTTATTTAAAGTTGTGTTGCCTTTGCATATTCCTCTGCGATGGATATGGCTGATTATCCTGCAGCTGTCGCGTACTGCTATGTTGTTTCAAACCAGCCCGATTGTAGTACACGTTAATATGAATGTTGCTTTTAGCAGCCCATGATGTTTGCTGATTTGTTGAATTTTTTATCTGATACCTTGTTGCGAATGAATATTTTGCCTTAATGAATGTGGCTGATTATTCCAATTCTGTCTCTTGTTATTATTTTGGTATGTTCTATCCCAATTGTGGTGCACGCTTCTGCAAGTGTTGTTTCCATCACTTTGTGCTGTTTGCTGCTGTGGTGGGCATTGTGATCTGATACATACTTGTGAATGGGTAATTTGCCTTGATCGATGTCGCTGATTATTACATCTCTGTCAGTTATTATTATTTTGTGGAATTCTAGATTGATCGTGAGGCATGCTTCCATGAATGGTTAAATTAGGAGCTCGCTTTCTGTTTATAGCATTAACTGGTCTGGTTGCATGTACTGATTCACCATCTAGTTGTTGAATTTAAGGTATGGTGTTTGGATACTGAAAATGCGGATGTTTGATATCAACTTCACTAAATCTTGCCTGTGGCATAGCTGTGTGTTGAGGCTGAGGCAATGTTGTATAGCTCGCCACCATGGGGTGGAACTGATGTGGAGATGATTGTGATTGCCGTTGGCTCATGAGGAGATACGTGTTGTTTGTTAGTGTTGTTTGTATTAACACATTGTGTGAGGGCTGATTCGCCATTATTCTAAGCCTATTTTCTAGATTACCAACATCTACTTTGCTCTGATTATATTAGCAAGTTGTTGGTCTGGTAGTCGTTGATTCAAATATTCAATTCTGCTTTCAAACTTGTCTAGGATTTAACTATTTTGTGGCTGTGATGTTTGGTCTGCTATAGCACGGTTTCCAAGTTCAATTCTTTGTTTTAATAGATTAATTGTTATGTCTTGGTCACGAATCTTTCTTTCAGTTCGATAATAAGAGTTCGCTGTTCAACGTCTATCCTTTGCTGATCCACTTTTGCCTGATTAATATTTACTTTTCGTATTGTTCTATTATGTTGTGAAGTGTTTTGTGGCATAGTGGTGGCAGAATCTGAGGCAACGGCAGTATTTGTGCAAATCAGAAGGTTGGTTTCGAACTCATTGTTGATTTCCTTGACGTTACTTGTACTGACTAAGTCAGCCTGAGAGTCTCTGATGACAGGTACACTTTCCGAGGTAGTGATAGAGATTTCATGATTAGCTATGGGTCTATAGATGTTTGACTGGCGGGAGGAATTCGGTGAGTAGAGTGATCTTTGAGGATTAGGAGCAAATGTACTATTTTTGTTGTTACTGTTACAGTCTGTATCTCTGGCATTCACTGGAGCACCGAGTGTACCTGGACTGTTTCGAACAAGCAATGTGGCAGCTGGCAAGCTAATATCTACTTTACCTTTAATAGTGCATCCAGTAGATCGAGAGTCAATATAGCAGTATAATGCATCCAGTAGATCGAGAGCCAATATAGCAGTATAATGCATCCAGTAGATCGAGAGCCAATATAGCAGTATAATGCATCCAGTAGATCGAGAGCCAATATAGCAGTATAATGCATCCAGTAGATCGAGAGCCAATATAGCAGTATAATGCATCCAGTAGATCGAGAGTCAATATAGCAGTATAATGCATCCAGTAGATCGAGAGTCAATATAGCAGTATAATGCATCCAGTAGATCGAGAGCCAATATAGCAGTATAATGCATCCAGTAGATCGAGAGCCAATATAGCAGTATAATGCATCCAGTAGATCGAGAGCCAATATATCAGTATAATGCATCCAGTAGATCGAGAGCCAATATAGCAGTATAATGCATCCAGTAGATCGAGAGTCAATATAGCAGTATAATGCATCCAGTAGATCGAGAGCCAATATAGCAGTATAATGCATCCAGTAGATCGAGAGTCAATATAGCAGTATAATGCATCCAGTAGATCGAGAGTAAATATAGCAGTATAATGCATCCAGTAGATCGAGAGTCAATATAGCAGTATAATGCATCCAGTAGATCGAGAGCCAATATAGCAGTATAATGCATCCAGTAGATCGAGAGCCAATATAGCAGTATAATGCATCCAGTAGATCGAGAGTCAATATAGCAGTATAATGCATCCAGTAGATCGAGAGCCAATATAGCAGTATAATGCATCCAGTAGATCGAGAGTCAATATAGCAGTATAATGCATCCAGTAGATCGAGAGTCAATATAGCAGTATAATGCATCCAGTAGATCGAGAGTCAATATAGCAGTATAATGCATCCAGTAGATCGAGAGCCAATATAGCAGTATAATGCATCCAGTAGATCGAGAGCCAATATAGCAGTATAATGCATCCAGTAGATCGAGAGCCAATATAGCAGTATAATGCATCCAGTAGATCGAGAGTGTGCCAATATAGCAGTATAATGCATCCAGTAGATCGAGAGTCAATATAGCAGTATAATGCATCCAGTAGATCGAGAGTCAATATAGCAGTATAATGCATCCAGTAGATCGAGAGTCAATATAGCAGTATAATGCATCCAGTAGATCGAGAGTCAATATAGCAGTATAATGCATCCAGTAGATCGAGAGCCAATATAGCAGTATAATGCATCCAGTAGATCGAGAGTCAATATAGCAGTATAATGCATCCAGTAGATCGAGAGCCAATATAGCAGTATAATGCATCCAGTAGATCGAGAGTCAATATAGCAGTATAATGCATCCAGTAGATCGAGAGCCAATATAGCAGTATAATGCATCCAGTAGATCGAGAGTCAATATAGCAGTATAATGCATCCAGTAGATCGAGAGTCAATATAGCAGTATAATGCATCCAGTAGATCGAGAGCCAATATAGCAGTATAATGCATCCAGTAGATCGAGAGTCAATATAGCAGTATAATGCATCCAGTAGATCGAGAGTCAATATAGCAGTATAATGCATCCAGTAGATCGAGAGCCAATATAGCAGTATAATGCATCCAGTAGATCGAGAGCCAATATAGCAGTATAATGCATCCAGTAGATCGAGAGCCAATATAGCAGTATAATGCATCCAGTAGATCGAGAGCCAATATAGCAGTATAATGCATCCAGTAGATCGAGAGTCAATATAGCAGTATAATGCATCCAGTAGATCGAGAGCCAATATAGCAGTATAATGCATCCAGTAGATCGAGAGTAAATATAGCAGTATAATGCATCCAGTAGATCGAGAGTCAATATAGCAGTATAATGCATCCAGTAGATCGAGAGTCAATATAGCAGTATAATGCATCCAGTAGATCGAGAGTCAATATAGCAGTATAATGCATCCAGTAGATCGAGAGTCAATATAGCAGTATAATGCATCCAGTAGATCGAGAGTCAATATAGCAGTATAATGCATCCAGTAGATCGAGAGTCAATATAGCAGTATAATGCATCCAGTAGATCGAGAGTCAATATAGCAGTATAATGCATCCAGTAGATCGAGAGTCAATATAGCAGTATAATGCATCCAGTAGATCGAGAGTCAATATAGCAGTATAATGCATCCAGTAGATCGAGAGTCAATATAGCAGTATAATGCATCCAGTAGATCGAGAGTCAATATAGCAGTATAATGCATCCAGTAGATCGAGAGCCAATATAGCAGTATAATGCATCCAGTAGATCGAGAGTCAATATAGCAGTGTTTGGCATATTTAGTACACTGTTTATTTTGTTGTTATCAAGCGGTGCAGCATAATCCTCGTTTTGATTTGAATTATGTACATGTGATGCGATTGTGGAAGCATTCTGCTCTCTTACTGAACAGGTTGGATGTATGTTGCCTTTCTGCTTTGCTAAGCTTAATGATGATTCATTGTCAAGGGACAAGCATGTGAAGCAGTTAACATCAAGTACATTAGTACATGATTTACAGGTGAATTCTGCATTTGGTATCTCTAAGCAACTGATGGGCTGACTGTTTAATCGCTCACAATCATAGTGAATCCATTCTAAGCAGGTATCACACTGAGCGGCTCTCTCCTCGGCTATCTTACAGCACATAGTACAGATGCATATTTTACCTGACAGTGGATCTTCAGAATTTGTGCTGCTACTTGCTAGAGATAGGGCATGGTCTTAATTTCCATCTTTCTCTGGTGTGTGTTTGGTATCGTCTGGCTGAACAGTGTTGTAGATCGCCCGTACTGGACTATGGTCTGCCGATATATGTGGTTTTCTTTTGTCTGAGAGCAATTAACTGCATCCCTGCTTTATTAGCTTGTTGAGCTCTTTGTAGTTTTCCCCATTGTTCCACCCACTTCAGTATTATTTCTAATTACTCAAGAAAAAGACTTGCTTTATGGCCATTAACGTATATTCTGGATGCTGTGTGGAACATGTTCGTGGGTTCCATTTTGATTCATTGGTTTTATTGAGCAAGAATCTTCATCGTTGATAGATTTTTATTTATCAAAGATCTTTGTCATTGTCATTTTAACTTTGTAGATTGTATAATTTCCATTGTAATGATCGTAGATAGAGGCCTTGATGTGTTCGTAAGCAGCTGTTGAAAGCGTTATGATGATATCATTTCCTGATTTGCACTTCACATGGACGGCATGGTCCTGATCGCATGAACCTTGCTTTTTATAATGCCCTGGTTTTATTAAGATTGTAGTTTCTTGTTCTCCTGCCAGGTTCAGATGGTGAATATTGTTGAGGTGGTGTTGTCTTGCGTAATGATCTTATTGAGCCTGCCATCTCTTTGCAATATGAGCTCCTAACTGGATGACCTACTGGAAGTAGCACTGACCGTAATTAACCGATTGATTGAATGACCAAATTCTTTGTTGTCTAACTGACTTTGTAGACTGACTGACTGTGTAGACTATCTGGCTGTATAGAATTACGGTCTTTATTGCCTGATTGAGCTTGATGACTGAATGTGTAGACTAATTCACTAATTGACTTTGTAAACTGGCTGACTTTGACCTGTTCCATTCAGTTAAAAGCAACTGATAACTGCATGTTTATGAGACTAATAACTGCATTTTTGTTTTGTTCTGATGGGCACATCTATATGTGTAATTCCCGGATGTGAATTGTTTTAAATGGAGGTAACGTCTTCTTCTTGATGTGTAGATAGTAATTACACATTTGGGGACTAAATGGCATGTCTCAGGATGTCTTAAGATGTTTCTGTGGACTTAGGCTGGTATTCAGCCTCTATGTCCGCCTCATCTTCCTTCATAACCATTCTGTGTATCTGACTTCCTGGTATATGGTAGGGTGCAAAGGGATCGTATTTGAATTCCTGGTTTTCCCCAAAATCTATCTAATGCTACTTCAAAATAAAAGACCATTCTGGTATGCACAATATCAAAAAGGGAGGGTATTCCATAAATCATTTACACAATTCGTAAATGAATGTTTCCGCACATTAATCCTACTACGGTACTTGACCCACCGTAGGTCATGGCCTCTGGTACATCTGCTACGTGCTACTTCCATTAGGTCATCGGTTACATATGGGTCAGAGATGCCATACAGTATCTCATACACTTCGATCATGTCTCCTCTAAGCCTTCTGTAGCACATAGATAGTAGCTTCAGGCGCAAGAGTCTCTCTTCGTAGCTGAGGTTTCTAAGTGAGGGTACTTGCTTAGATGAACGTCGTAGTACATTTTCGATAGCATCGCTGCCCTTCCTTAGGTATGGGCTCCATACAATCACTACATATTCTAGGTGTGGCCTCACCAATGCCTGGAACAGTTGCTTAAATATATCCTCATCTAGATGTGTAAAGGATCTCCTGATCAAGGCCATGATACTATTTGCTGTGTTGACTTGTGAACTTATGTCGCTGCAGAAGTTTAGTTTATTGCCTACTATTACTCCAATGTCTTTCTCCTGTTCTATGTTTTCAAGGACTGTTTTGGACCCAGTTTCACCATATAGGAGGTATGATCTGCTGCATGCCCCTTCTTGTTTTCCACGTTTGCCTTCTACTGTCAGAACCTTACATTTGTCTGGGTGGAACCTTAGCAGCCACATATCCGACCATCCCTGTAGGGAGTCTAGGTCTGCTTGTGGATTATTTACATCATCCACTCCTTTTATTTGCTTATATATCTTGATGTCATCTGCAAATAAGTATGTTGATGTCTCGACACAGTCTGGTAATATATATATATATATATATATCCTTCCTCCATTGTCTAATACGGCCATCCAACACCTTTAGTAATTGCATGGTTGTCGACCGCTCATTCATGAAACCAAACTGCCTCTTACTACTATCCTAGTTTGGGCTACAGACTTCCTAAGTAATTGCAAGCAGCAAGTACGTGTCAATAATGCAACATCGGGGTGGTCAGATGTAACTAGTGGGATCCCTCAAGGAAGTGTTGATACCGTCACCGTTGTCAGCAAAGTGTTGGGCCAACGCTGGCATAAAAGTGGTAAAGTTACAGTGGAGTTACAATGGTTGGGCCAATGTTGGCTCAACCACTTATAGCCAACGTATATCATAAATGTTGCAAATGTATTTAATAATGATATACACATATAAGTTGGAAAGTCGGCTGAGCACGCAAGTGGAAGCAGACTTTAAACCTGACCTATACCTATACCTATATGTGGTGGGCCAACTTTGGCGTAACAGCTGCAAAATAACCATTGGGTTAGAGTTGTTGGGCTAACGTTGGCCCAACCATGTATAGCCAATATATATACACCTGTGCAAAAGTTAAGCACCACCCTATCTTTACGCACATGCGAGGGTATATTCATGTGCTATGAAGAAAGCAATAGCATAAACATTTATGTACCCATCCATCTTAGTGCAAGAGGTAATAATGCAACTAGAGGAATGCTGATTATGATGGTGGGGAAACACTGTATGTTTTTGTTTGAACTTGAAAACGAGGCCTGAATATGGTTACGTTGACACAACTGACAACTATTGCCCTACAGTTGACACACGTGGCTAGATTGTCATTAATGGTGTCTGAAAACGAAGTTTAACATCTGTGCACGAGTTTGAGACTGTCATTATTAATACCGGGTATATCCACCTTGTGCCTGGATGACGGCCTGGACACGACGTCTCATGCTGGTCACCAACCGACTGATACGCCATTGTGGTATTCGTTGCCATTCAAGATGGAGTGCGTCTGTTAATTCCTGTAGGTTCTGCACAGGAGGATCCCTCCTTCTCACCATGTTTCCCAGAATGTCCCAGATATGCTCAATAGGGTTCATGTCAGGGCTCCTTGCTGGCCATGGTAGGGTTTCGATGGCATTCTGGCGGAGGTATTCATGCACAGCTCTAGCACGATGTGGTCGGGCGTTGTCATCCATGAATATAGGGTGGGTTCCAGGTGCATGATTTACAAAATGAGGGACCACAACTCTATCCAGTATGGACTCTTGATATCTTTGTCCATTTAGTGTTCCAGGTACAGTCAACAGATCCAGCTTACAATCAAATGAGATGCACCCCCATATCATAACGGAACCTCCACCAAATGGAACTTCTTCCATGATGTTACGTTGGTCGTACGCCGTGCGTCTGGACCTCCATACACGAGTTCGACCATCTGTGGCATGAAGCAGGAACCGACTTTCATCGGACCAGTGTACCCATCTCCAGGATCTCATGTTCCAGTGTCTTCTTTCGTTGCACCACCTCAGACGCTTCTCTTTGTGGTGTGCAGTGAGGAGAGGACGTCTGACAGGTCTCCTAGCTTTCATGCCAGCAGCATACAGTCTCCTTTTGACGGTAGACATTGACACTCTATTGCGCGTTTCCCATTGCTGGCTGAGCACTCCGCTGTTGGTGAATGGAGATCTCCTAACAAGGCGTACTAGGGCTCGATCATCACAGGCAGTAGTCTTCTTCGGTCTTCCAGATCTAGGCCTGTCCTTCACCTCGTTAGTTTGCCCATGTTTTGCAATCAAACGACTTATTACAGTATGGTTAATGTTCAGCTGTCTGCCAATCTCTCTGCATGGCATACCAGTGGTATGCATGCCTATGGTTTGCCATTTCACACGATCACTTAACCTTCGTCTTGCCATAGCGGTTCACAATCAAGAGCTAATTCTCTCTGTACAAATAAACCACGGTCATGAACACAAAATTCCTAATCTTGTCGCCTAAATCTGTATGTAATGTTCTACACCTCAAACTGGACTTTTACATAACTGAACACGTGTGCTGTTTCCCGCCACGCACGGACATCAAGCGGCGTGAAGTCATGCATGCATGTGCATTTCGTACTTGGAATTATGTCAGCTAACGCGGGGACAAAAAGTATGGCAGCCTAGTTGTACCATCATGTTTCTACGTTCTATTGTTTTTGCTGGTGCTTAACTTTTGCACAGGTGTATATTATAAATGTTATATACATGCACTGGGCCAACGTTGGCATAACCATGGCAACATTAAAGTTGGCTTATGGTTGTTGGGCCAATGTTAGCCCAACCAACTATAGCCAATGTATATTGTAAATCTTATATATGTGTTGGGCCCGCGTTGGCACAACTGTCACAACAGTGGCAAAATTGCAGTTGGGTTAGAGTTGCTGGACCAACGTTGGCCCAACCACTTATAGCCAACGCATATCATAAATGTTGCAAATATATTTAATAATGGTATACACATGTGTTGGGCCAACTTTGGCATAACAGCTGCAAAATAACCATTGGGATAGAGTTGTTGGGCCAGCGTTGGCCCAACCACTTATAGGCCATATGTATTATAAATGATATACACATGCCTTGGGCCAACGTTGGCATAACAGTGGCAGCTGACTTAGAGTTGTTTGGCCAATGTTGGCCCAACCAACTATAGCCAACGTGTATTGTAAATCTTATATTTGTGTTGGTCCCACGTTGGCACAACTGGCACAACAGTGGCAAAATTGCAGTTGGGTTAGAGTTGTTGGGCCAACGTTGGCCCAACCACTTATAGCCAACGCATATCATAAATGTTGCAAATATATTTAATAATGGTATACACATGTGTTGGGCCAACTTTGGCATAACAGCTGCAAAATAACCATTTGGATAGAGTTGTTGGGCCAGCGTTGGCCCAACCACTTATAGGCCATATGTATTATAAATGATATACACATGCCTTGGGCCAACGTTGGCATAACAGTGGCAGCTGACTTAGAGTTGTTTGGCCAATGTTGGCCCAACCAACTATAGCCAACGTGTATTGTAAATCTTATATTTGTGTTGGTCCCGCGTTGGCACAACTGGCACAACAGTGGCAAAATTGCAGTTGGGTTAGAGTTGTTGGGCCAACGTTGGCCCAACCACTTATAGCCAACGCATATCATAAATGTTGCAAATATATTTAATAATGATATACACATGTGTTGGGCCAACATTGGCATAACAGCTGCAAAATAACCATTGGGATAGAGTTGTTGGGCCAGCGTTGGCCCAACCACTTATAGGCCATATGTATTATAAATGATATACATATGCCTTGGGCCAACGTTGGCATAACAGTGGCAGCTGACTTAGAGTTGTTTGGCCAATGTTGGCCCAACCAACTATAGCCAACGTGTATTGTAAATCTTATATATGTGTTGGTCCCACGTTGGCACAACTGGCACAACAGTGGCAAAATTGCAGTTGGGTTAGAGTTGTTGGGCCAACGTTGGCCCAAAGACTTATAGCCAACGTATATCATAAATGTTGCAAATGTATTTAATAATGATATACACATGTGTTGGGCCAACTTTGGCATAACAGCTGCAAAATAACCATTGGGATAGTGTTGTTGGGCCAGCGTTGGTCCAACCACTTATAGGCCATATGTATTTTAAATGATATACACATGCCTTGGGCCAACGTTGGAATAACAGTGGCAGCTGACTTAGAGTTGTTTGGCCCATGTTGGCCCTACACCTTAATGCCAATGTATATAACTATATGCATGCACATTATGGCAATGCTTAGGCTACTGGCCTATTGTTTATTATCGAAAATCATTAAGTCAATGTAGGCCTATTTGGTAATTAGTTTGGATGATCGCATTAAAAAATCTTTATTTCAAGGGAGCTAACTCAGCAACTCGATAGCCCATTGTTTAATAGATTAAGTTAATAACGCGATGGAGTGTATTCTTTAGTAAGCAGTCCTTCATCGGAAAGCAATTAACTGGTCTCCCTTCTATATACTGCTATGCTGTAATATAATTTCAATATGTATTGAACCTTTTCCGGCCCGGCTGCCACCAATTGGAGCACTAATTTCATCCACATCAGTATTTGCCACATGTGCTGGAGCACAACCATGTCTGACACCAGCCAACGTTGGTGTTCCCATTGACTGGTAATATCCGGTAAGTGGCTTCGAAGCATGACTAGTTTCAAGCTCCGGTAGTGTGGCATTATCACTGACAGGCTCTGGCTTTATTTTAACATCCATCCTCCTAGCATTTGCAATATTTAATCTATCAGTGCTAGCTTGGTTTTGTGATGCTGCTGCATCTGTATATCCAGCTAGCAACTGCGCCATTGCGGCTATTGTTGCCTCAACCCCTAAGGCAGTGATAATGGCTTCTAGGCCTTCTCTTGCCTGTTCCTGTGAGTCGGCCATAGGTGGACTACAAGGCCTGCCATGCGCATTAACTGGTAGTGTGTTTTGCTCATGGTTACATAGGCCAAATCGTCTCAGGCTTGGCAGAGACGTGCTCTGTTCGTGGGTGCTGTATGTAGGGGCGTTCAGACCCAAACCATCATTACTACTGCCCATAAAGCGTTCGTGATCTATTGAAAATGATTCATTGACGCTTATGCCTGGCTGTGAATATGCCAGAATATTTGTCTGCTCCATGGCAGTCGGTGGTGCCTCAAAATTATTTATCGTGGGCCCAATACACGTCTCATTGGTGTCGCAAATGTTTCCCACCTCATGCTGCTTTTCAGCCTTTGGCTGTTATTCCATACACAGATACAGTGTTCCTGTGAGGCTCCACATTCAAATTCGTACTACTAGCGTTGGTAGTACTCACTGGGTGTACATCACTGGTAAGCTGGCGAATGTTACGCCTTGATGAAAGCTGTTGTATCCGTGACAACGCATGTAGTGGGTTGAACTGGCCTTCCATAGTGTAGGTAATCTTTCTCGTACACACACACGCACACACACACGCACACACGCACGCACGCACTCACACACGCACGCACGCACGCACGCAATTCAAGCAGAATATGGTGTTTCTGTAGCCTCTGAGATGTACAAAACACTGTTCAAGGGGCGCTACTCTGCGTGGTAATGTGTTGTTCGTGATACGAATGGTCTCCCTTGTTTCGTCACACAGGCTTGATATTATTTCAACAGACGCTAGTGTAATATCATGAATAGTTGCAGTAACTATTGAGCAAGACTACGTTATTAGCAATGTTGCGGTGATGCTAATGTTCTTGCAAAATGCACATCCACACAAATATACTTGTGTGTATATTGACAACAATAATTGGTTAACCTGTGTATGCTGTCAATGGGGTCTCTTGGTGATTTCAAGTCCTAGTGACGCTGTAATTTTGTTGAAATCACCCCAGGACGAACGATAATCCGTTTCGTCTGGTCTAAGCAAAAATATGCATGACCATGTAGTTTTTAGAGAGAAATGTTTGTGCTAATCTGTGTGTATGAGCATAGGACTATGTGCGTTATTTAATGTGATCAGCTAGCTTTTCGAGTTGTAGATGGTGTGTTTTGTATGCTAGAATTGAATGTTTGTTCATATGTTTGTGTGTTTAATGTGTATGTGTGATCACGTCCTACTGTGTACGGTTTCTCTCTTCTACTGCTATGATCATGGGTACAATGTTGTCTTGAGGAGCGTGAGCTATGATAGCTAAAGCAATGTATAAAACAAACCGAATTTGTGTAGATGATGTTCTATCGTCAAAAATATTAACATGGTGTTTTGACAGCTAAAAGGAAACAGAAGAGCAAACGTTAGTTCGTTGGTATTGTACTATGTAGGATATTGTGGAATCGAGCGGTCTGTAAACAGACACACCATTGCACACTGTTTCTTTGCAAACAGTCTACAATAGTGGTGCGATTCCTACCATATCCACGTCAGTCTTACGAAAGTTTCCCTGTGGAGGCTATCACTATGAGTCTTTCAACTCTACGGTCAAGCTACAAACACAGAGAAAATTTGCCAACACCTCACCAGATGTTTCTACATCAGTATCTGTCTGTCTGAGCTGCTATGTGTCGGCTGAGCTGTTGATATTAGCAGCAACGTTAGCGCAGAATTTCGCGTTCATCTACAACAAATTTCGACGTACCGTTCTCCTAAAAATGCATCTAACATCAGTCTAACAGTCAGTCTAACGTTCAGTCTAACATACACAAACTTGGCAGTATATAGACATGCTTAGGCTCTAAGTTACGCTCCTATGCATTATTCAAGTCTGAATTTAAACTCGAAAACTACTTGATTAGTTGCCGGAATTTCCTAGAACGTAAGCAATTTACTAAATTACGGGTCAGTGCACACAGCCTTGAAATCGAAGTAGGCAGACATAATAAGGTACCACTTGAATGCAGACTATGCAAAATGTGTAACACTGGGCACATTGAGGATGAGAAGCATTTTCTCATCAACTGCTCGGCGTACAGCACGGAACGACGAATTCTCCTCAAAACATTTAACTCATACAGTAACATATCAACTATAAACGACGAGGAGAAATTCGTCTTTCTAATGTCATGTAACGCCGGAGATACTGAGGTATCAAAAACCGTAATTCCATTTGTACAGTCGTGCCTGATAAGACGTCAGACGCAGCTTAATGGAATTGCTAATGATGATATGCCTCTGTGACCATAGCAATCATAACAACTTACTGATCTACTACCCAACCTAGCTGCGGCTGTCCTAAACTTAGGTTTTTTGCTTCGGGGTTTTTTTGTTTTTGTTTTTTTAACTGCTTATGTATATATTGTGTGTTTGTACATTTTATTTTATATATCTTTTACGTATATATTTCATTGCTTTATTGTCTGCGTGCGAATACCACATTGTGTGGTTTTTTTATCGTAATAAATTGAAATTGGTAGAGCGCGCACGAGGAATGCCAGGGTATTGTACTCTGAAAGGTTATTATGCCTGGGTGCTAATGTCTATTAGACACAGTCGGACCAATCCGCATTGGTTAGTGGTTGGTTAGTTAAAGAGAGAGAAGTGTTATAGCTCACTGCTAGAAGCAGAAGGCGAAGAAATGCTGTGTGCGCTCCAGAGAGCATATCAGCTGTTTTACATCAACTTTTGATTGGCCAGAAGTGTAATGACGTAGTATCATTTGGGAAAACTCTCTAATTTGACATGTCTATAAATCACATGTATAGCCTAATTACTGATTTAATCAATATATGGCTACGATTATTTGTTTGGACGACTGTCTGTGTTATAAATTCGTTCAGAATTAAGTTTTCATTGCTGGATAAAGTTGTGAACACCCAAAGAAATCTAATAATGCTTGAACATGATGATAGGCCGTGACCTCTCTAACCCGGGGCGTGGCTAGTCAAGAGAGCGCAACAAAATTTCCACGGTTAAAGCGGCGGGTTACAGCTGTTCTCTTGAATTTTTCGTGTATTTACATCAAATAGATACTGTTTTTCGGCATCAAAATATACCGTTCTTATTCTCATACAGCCTGGAATGAGCTTTGATAAATACAAAAGGTGCCGTGTTCCCTCTAGCATGTCATTCAGACATCTTAAATGGCCGACCCAGATAAATGACGTCATGGGTGTGGTTTCCGTGTTTTAAAATCGGCTCTTTCCTTGCTCAAGCATTATTTAAGGGCTTTTAAGTGAATGGGTATGTCACATATACATGTTTCTTTCCATCAATGCATCCCCACAACAGTGCGAAGCTGAATAAGTTTGTATTTGACTGTGAAAGGCAACATTACGCAAGTATTTCTTCTTCTTGTTCGGAAAGGTATGTTGGGAGTCCCTCCCCTATGTAGAATAGGTGAACCAACAACTTCGCATCGTACGGTGAAAACCGCTGGTACTTGCATAATACGAGTATCAAACTATTACATTTGATCAGGATCGTTGCTACATCGTTCCACAATATCAGAATACATGTAAACATCCACCGCAAAGTATTACACTATTGTGACAACCACCATAAGAATTTGGCAATCTCCTATGAATAATGTGAATTTGTCATAAACAGTATTACTATGACATACCTTGCAAAGCAGCTGTTTGATTCGACATGTTACCTGGCAAACAGATTTGGCACTTTTCTTTAAATGTGTCCTCGCTTTGCCAATGTGCTAAATATATTGCAAATACAAAAATAAATTTTAATAAATTTATTTTTAAATATTTCTTAAAATTTATGTTAGACCAATGAGCAGAATGATGTTCGGCCAACCCAGACAGTCAATGTTGGCCAAATGGTATGTGTTTATGTTGGGCCAATGTTGAGTGGATGCATTGCGCCAACGTTGGGTGGATGCGTTGACCCATAATGTTGGGCTGTAGCTCTGGTGCCTCATTGTCACGTTACTACCTCCTCCTGGTTAGCTAGGCTCAGGGAATGCAGATGGAGACTGCGGGCGACCTGGGTGTACAGAGACTGACCTCAAGGGCCGGTGGAATGATCACGTTCCAGGGGGCCGGGCGAGCATCCCTGCCTATACGAAACACCGCCGTCTTGTCCCAGCTATTGGTGTAACTGGTGTGGCATTGCATCCTGATGGTAACACGGGTTATTTACTTGGCACAGCGAACAGAAGCTGGCTTTTCTTACAGAGATTTAGGGACTAGACGTGTGTATGCTGGGCCAACGTTGGGTGGATGCGTTAGGACAACATTGGGTGGATGTGTTGGCCCAAATGTTGGGCTGTAGCTCCGGCGTCACGTTGTCCCGTTTCTACCTCCTCCTGGTTAGCTAGGCTCGGGGAATGCGGAGGGAGACTGTGGGCGCCCGGGTGTACAGAGACTGACCTCTAGGGCCTGTGAAACGATCATGGGGGCCAGATGAGCGTACCCGCCTATACGAAACACATGCGTGCGCACGCGTGTGTGCGTGCGTGCGTGCATGTGTCGGTGCGTGCGTGTGTGGGAGTGAGAGAGAGAGGTACCCGAGTGAGTGATAGCTCCTATCGTGGCCTCGCAAGTTTAATATAAACTAATACCTCACGCGGGTCAATAAATTGGTTTTGAGAGAGGAAAGGGGCCTCCGTCACAGGAAAATGCCTGCCACGCCTTCGCAAAGGAGGAGAGTCGGTTTAATACCATTCTCCCATTCAGAAGTAATGCAAAGGTGCGAATTTTTTTTATATGTGTTATATGGTTTTATTATTGGGATGTACGTTTGTTTACGTCGAGGTGGTGCACAGATTTCAACAGAAATCGTTACCGTCACCTCCCTAACTTTGCTGCTGTGTTAGTTGGTGCCGCTTTATTTTGGCGGGCCTTCACAAGGAACTAAGCTAACTGTTAAATTTTGAGTCTAAACACAGAAGGTTTATGCCGCAAATGGCCTATTCCCACTTAACTTTGACAAAGTTTGTCTTCTTGCGTAGTTCGCTCAGGCACCCATCTCGGGACGTACCTATTGAGCGGACCTCTCAGGCCGACGGTGCGTACTTGTTGCATGGGTGACAAGTCGTGGAGCCGATGTGCGACTCTTGACTACAGCCAAACCACATATAGAAAGACAAAGACAGGACAGCACAAAAGCGTTGAATAAGCACGGTATCTAGTTATGACAGGACCGAAGAAGCAGCTAGCAGACTATGGTGACCTTCCTTGAAGGCGTGGAAGACCCATCAGGCCCTTCCAGTCACAAGAGAGTTGGTCTGCGACCACTATCTAAAGTGCCGAGAATGAGCCGTATGAGACTCGGTCCCTGGGAGCTAACGGTTAACTGCGTTAGGTTTACGTAAATGCCCTAAGGTTCACTACTAGGCCATTCCTACTATTATTATATTTTCGCAGTAGAGCCCTTAGTATTTCGTGTAGGTTGGCTCTGAACTTGTAATAAAACATGGACCTAGAACATCATGGGCAATCGACCATGTAATTTCCTGACTTGCCGTAAGGCCGATTGTAAAATAAGTTTTACTTACTCATGCCACAGAATGCCAGTTTGAATACTGTGGTTAGGTATGTCTATCTGCCTGCCTGCCTGCCTGCCTGCCTGCCTGCCTGCCTGCCTGCCTGCCTGCCTGCCTGCCTGCCTGCATGCATGCATGCATGCATGCCTGCCTGCCTGCCTGCCTGCCTACCTGTTTCAAGATTCAAGTTTCAAAATTATTTATTTTCATATTTAGTCATTTATTATTATTATTATTATTAGGGGGCCAATATTTCCCTATTGTTTTCGTTCTGTTTGTTATTATTCCGCCCTTTTGCTAGAAAATACTATAACTTGAATACTCCTGGCAAGAAATCGACGAATCTTCACAGGCTATTAGGAAGTAATATAGGCTAGCTTTGCAAATGAATCTGATTGGCTGCTTGGCTCGGCGGCCATCTTGGATTTTCTTGTTTTTTGTGGATATTAAAATTCTTCTCCAAAACCACTGGGCTGTTTTCGCGGCAATGTAGACCCGAATAAAAATCGTTCAAGAGAACTTAATTGGGCCAGCAGTTTAGCGGGGGTCTTGATGACGTCATAAATCTGTAAATTATTTTGCAGAGTTTAAACATCTTCTCTGAAACGACCAGCACGATTGATGTGAAACTCAAAAGTCCCTATCTGGGTTGGGCCAAGAATCAAAATCGCCAATCTTGCCATCTTGGTGACATCATACTATACAAAATCGTGTTTTTCTCTGAGACTGCTGGACCGATTTCTCTGAAATTTTGGCAATATCATGATGCACCCGGGACAGGTCAACATTGCCGAGGAGAGATCGATAGATCCAAAAACATGGCCACGATCGGCCAATGACATGTGAGTATTTTGGCAGCCATTTTGAACTTCTTCATTTTGAGTGAATTTGACATTGAAAACGGGTACGCATGTGTAAAATGGTGTTCTGATTTCAAATTTGTTAGTTTGAAACGTGTGAGACGAAGCACTCGCTGACCATCTTGGATTTCCCGTTCCCCAAAAACAGCTATAGTGAATGCATTTGGAATTTTTTGATATTTGAATGACGTTTTCTCCTAGTGTTTTGAGCTGACCAACATGAAACTTGTCGAAGACCTTCGAAAACTCTAAGACGCTGATCACAACTTGATATTTACAAAGCATTCATTGTGCACCTCTTGAGCTACATATCCAGCAGACACAGGTCATGCAATATTTCTCATGGGGTTTGTTCACTCTTAGTTTCTGGGCTCTCAAGCAGACAGATTGATATACAATAAATGAATGAAGTAAGTTA